>MINK01013528.1:0-15067 GCA_001735545.1 Phormia regina
TCAATAGTTTTTCAGACGGAAAACGACAAAAATCGACATACATAATAGGGGCATAAAAAACTTCTAAAAGTGTATTTCAGATTTTTCAATTTTCAAATCAGAATTTTCTAATTATACTACATATTTTTATTACAATTTTGGACATTTTTAATTGAGTTTCAGTATACAGAGATAAAATACAGTCAATTAAACGATTTATCAAAGATACAAATTATTCTAATTACTTTTTTAATTAACAATTATTATGTTAATAAATTAAAATTTTTTTTTTTTCAAAATGAAACAGTTTATCAACTTTGAGCTAACTTTTTAATTGTATTAATAAATAAATTAATCAAATATAAATAAAAAATAAATGATGATTTGAATAGTTTTTTAATAAGTTAAAGTTCAATTAATAAAAAATTAAAATACAAAATTTTTGTAATTAAATATAATATTATATTTTAAAAACTTGGTTTTAAAACAATACCGAAAAAAAAATATTTCAAATTATTATAATTATAATTAAATAATTTATTAATATTATTAATTTTCTAATTGGTTTACAGAAATTTTTTAAATAAATTTTATAAATTTTAATAAAATAGGAAGAAAAATAAGAAATTTGTCTGTAGAAATAAAATAGATTTAAGACAATTTCCAAACATTTTCAACTCATCATATCTATTTAAAGGAAAGCAGAAATAATAAAATCAATTAAACTAGTTATTAATATTATCATTTTAATGATTGGACCAAAATCAATTAAATAAATTTAAGTAATTGAAGTCTGTTTTTATTATTTTTTTTTTCTGTGAAACTATTCAGTTATAAAAATAAATACAAAGAACAAAGTAAACCTCTATTTCAATTACGAAGTTGCTCATATTAATTAAGTTTTAATTACTCATATTAATTAAGTTTTAATTGATTTTTCTTCAATCATCAAAATTATAATTACGAGTTGTCAGTTTATTTAAAAAAATTTAAACCAATTAGAAAGTTAATTATATTTTTTATTAATATTTGTAATTGGTTTAATTTTTTTAACGAATACAAAGATAGTTAATAATTTTATTCAAAAATAATTTAATTTTTTTTTTTTTTTTATTTTGTGTTTTGTTTTAATATAATAGTTTAATTGAAAAATTTCCTTAGACAATGATTTGTATATATGAAACAGATATTTTTCAAAAGAAATTATGTTAAAAAATAATTTATAAATTTGAATTTCTAAAATAGAATTAAAATATTGTGAAAAAAAGTCAAAAATTTCTGGAATATAACTTTCTGAAATTTAGTATTAACTTTTTAAAATGCAGTTGGATATTTTTAAAAATATTTTGTGAGTAAGACGATCTGTCTCTGAGATTTTTTCCCGCCAAAAAACTGGTATGTGGTGTACGTGAAACAAGGATTTATCAATATTAAATAAAATTTTTTAGTCCACATTTTTAAAAACTATGAGAATATAAAAGTTAATGGAATAATAAAAGTGCAATTTCTTTAAAATAAAGCCATGACGAAAAAATCAATCACATCCAGGAACAAAAAGATAACATTCTATACAAAAATGAAGATTTTTTTTTAAATTTTCAACATCAAGTTTTTAATATTCAATATGGAATAGATTCTAAAGTGATTTGTTGTATTTTTATTCTATTATTCTTTTCACAAAAAATCTTAAAATTTTTCAACTTCACTGTATTTCCATATGATCGTAATACATCTCTTATTTTTAAATAAAATATATAATTGTCTCTATATGTGGTTTTATTTTCTCTATTTAAAAAATAAAACAAAAAATAAAAATAAATAACAACCAGTTTATATACTGTTTACGTCAGATATCAGCTGTTCTGATGCAAGTTGCTTTGTTTTCATTTCAAATTGTTTAAGACACAACAAAACCGATATTAGTATCATATGGATGTTAATATATAAGATACGATATTAAATGCATTTATGTATGTATGTATGTACATACATACATATGAACATGTCTTCACATATGTTCTTTATAATGATTATTACAATTGGCTACATACAGACGGAAAGACACACAGACAGACAAAATCATGTACTTGTACTAAATCAAAAAAAAAAAAATACTTGTTCTATTCAAAAATAATACTGGTCTAGAGTATGTTTGTCTGTCTGTCTGTCCTAAACTGTCTTACGTTGTTCGTACACTTGTAATCTATAATCATTTATTGTTTATGTTTTATATGTATTTTTAATGTATTTTTATCTTCAATTTTGTCTTTTACCTGTTTCTTGTCTGTATTTCTTTGTTTTTGTATGTTTTTACTTACTTCTTAAAGGTGCC
Source organism: Phormia regina (assembly GCA_001735545.1). Classification (NCBI taxonomy): domain Eukaryota; kingdom Metazoa; phylum Arthropoda; class Insecta; order Diptera; family Calliphoridae; genus Phormia; species Phormia regina. The sequence continues at coordinate 2,312 of MINK01013528.1, forward strand.
CAACAAGTGTTTTTTTTATGATCTCGATGTAGTATTTTTCTTTTTAATTGCAAATTATACATATTCGAAGATCTACTGAGAAAATTTTGATTTAAATGTAACAGTTAAATCATTTGAATTTATTAATATAAATTTTAGGTTTTTAGTGCAGGTGTTTTGAATTTTGCAAATTTTGTTAATATATTTTCTTAATTTTGTTCTGCAACAATTTGATTAATGTTTATATTGGCGACCAAACAATTTACGTCTTTACACTGAGAAAAATGTAGAAAAGTTTTTAAGCTTGAAATTGTAAACAAAATGATGTGACACGCAATTAAAAATTATGGGATATGAATATTTTGCTATATTAACGGTGAGTTAATTATTTATTTGAGAGTTAGTTACTCACGAAAACTGAAGTCATAAATTCAATGCGGAGAAACTTCTCCATATCATGACCAGAAACAATTAATAGCCAGTTTCTCTATGTCGAATGAAAATCTAGGCGAACATTTTTGTTCGAATCGTTCGACATAAGAAAGCCAATTTTGTATGAAAACACTTACGTTTTCGTTCGACTGATTGTTCGCATAGAAGTGTGTTTAGCACCCCATAGACACATACTGCATAAGCTCATGCAATATGAATGTATTAGTAAAATTGAAAGAGCTTTTCTATATATGTGACACACGTATAGCTTGATAGATACATTTAAGTATGTAATTCTTGCTGTAATATCATTTAAAATTTTGTAAGATATCTTCTGATTTATTTTAGAGTCCAGAGGCCCTCAAGTTTTGAAAAAAAAAAAATCAGATTAACTTGAAAATAGCTCAGCTCTTTGAAATATTATTTAGATATCTTTATTGATATTGACACAGTATGTCAATATCAATGTCAAATACCTATAATAGATCACGGCTAAACGATGCAACAAACAAACACTGAGAGTTAGTTGAACTTCATACACTTCAGTGTATAAAAACACTTTTAACGATTGTTGTAATTTTTTTTTCTTGTGAAACTTTTGTATTTTTTCAGAATACTTTTTTGAGTAAAAATCGGCTTTTAATTCGGGCCATTAACATTATCGGTATTTTAAGTTGTTTTAGAAATTTCGAAATAATTAGTTCTTAGCAATGACATATTAATTGGAGTCCAGTATCAGAAGGAAGGCTGGATTATTTCAGTATCGGTATTCTAAACTATTCAAGTAAAGTTATTATAGTGGCATTTCTAAATATCGTGAATTTAAATACTTTAGCTATTGGAGCTTAAAATATAGTACAATTTGTATTACTTAAAAGAAAAAGATTTCACTTAATTTCCTTTGTACAAACTAATAATAAGAATCCTTTAATAGAAACCAGAAACAATTTTCATCAAAGATCTTTTTAGATAAACCTCTACAGTTCGATTTTTATATATTTATTGGCATATTCTAATTTATAAGCAGAAAAAGATGTCAATATCAAAATAACATACATATGTATTATTAAAAAAAAAAATTAAAAGAACAGATTTGTCAGATATTATTTAAAAAAAAAAAAAACTTTGAAAAATCTGCCATATCTAAAACATTATTGCCTCATAATCGTTTGACATTTATAAAATAATGTTTTTAAGTTTATTTAATTATAAACATATGCGGTAGCTATAAAAGTGTTGGTCCAACTAAATTTAAATTAATGTCTTTTTTAAATTCAATTAATTTCCTTAATTTCTTAAAGTTTTTTTTTTTCTTCACTTCAAAACAATTAATAGAAATAAATTGAAAAAAAAATTTTAGAATAGCAATTATTTTCTTAACGCCTACACGAGCTTCATATACTACTAATAGCAAACAGTCAGTCAATCGTTGTTTTATATTAGAATTCAATGTCAGGGTCACTTTTGCATGAATTTCGTTTCGTGCCTTGATAAAAACTAAAAAATCTATTCTATTTGTTTGTTTTGGTTCTTCCTTCCTCTGGCGAGAAAAAAGCTTCTAAATGTTACATGACCTCAAGTGAAAGTCATTTCCCTCTTTATGATGTTTTTTTTTTTTATTTGTTTGTTAACTAAACCAAATAGAGACAAAATAAATTCACAAAAAGAAAATCCCACCAAAATTTATCGTATTTTCTTATTTTGTATACCTAGTTCAAGGTTTCTTTGTTAATAAATTTAGATTTTTTATTTTTTCTTCTATTTTGCTGAAAAATTAAATCTTTAATTTGTTAAAAATTTTTAATTTTTGTCTAAATTTGTCTGTCGTGATTTTTTTTCTTTTTTCAGTTTTACAGCTTAAGGTGTGTCATAATTCATTCATTTTTGAGTGCAAGAATCTGTTGGTTTTTATGTGTGTTTCTTTTTTCTATAAATTAAAATTATTTTAGAAATATCAAACAAAATATTTGGCCAAATGCCCATAATGTTACAATAAATTATATTGTTTTATAATGAGAATTTTATACACATTTTACCTATTTGCACAGTGGGAGAAATTATTAACAAATTAATTTATAATATAACAAATTTTTCATCTTATTAAATTTTAAATATTAATAAGATGAAAGTTTCAAATAATTAATTCCCTGAAAAAAAGATTTAATTCTACAGCTAGTTCCAGAGTGCACGAAAATAGTCTGTATTCGTTCTTCTTTGCCGTTTACACAGATGAATATTATCACCTGAAGAACTAGTTCTTTAATCAAAGAGTTTTGTTCAGAACTTGCCCTAATGGTCCATTTTCTAAAGGCCACTTTTTGAATCAGTTTATTTTTTGGGAAACTCAGTATTTTTTATAATTTCTTGGAATTTTAGCAATTTTTCTAGTAGTGATCTGGAATTGAAATTTGAAGTTTCCAAATTCAAGCGTAAAAATATCATAACTAAATAAGTATAAATTTTCTTTATCTCATCAAGTTATTTGCAAAAGTTTTTAAATCTTCGAAATCGGACTTGAGTTATGTTTTGATTTGTTAAACTCTCTTTTTTACTCACTTTCTGTCGGTGCTGCCATTGTTGCAAAATTACATAAAATTAATATGTAATTTTGCAACAATAACATAAAATTATATTTTATTTAAATTAAATTTATGGGAAGAAGAAAACCCTGTCTTCATTTAAATTCAACTTCTTTCTAAGAGCGGAAAAAAACAAGTCCTTATAAAACACAAGCTCTCCGTTAAAAAAGCCTCATAATTACAATTAAATTATAATAAACGTAAACAATGTTTGTTGTTCAAAAAATCTTATATTGCTTTTGATCTGATCTGATTTTTAAATTCTCAAGAATTCGTATTCTATGAACATATATGATCAAGATTTATTATCTTATCTTTAAGTGAATATTATTTCTTTCGAAAATAACAATTTAAAGCGTTAAAGATTTTTTTATAACCTATAATAATCGAGTCAAGTTTATTGCCACTTAGTAGAATTTGGAACCGATTTTATCAAATTAAAATAATTCTTCAACCACATTTTACTTTGAGTAGAATATTTTTTCTTCTTAAAGAGCAAAGCTGGGCCTTTTAGTTTTTCAAAATATTAATTTATTTCTAAGGTGCGATATTTTGTCTACCCTGTTTAGTGAGCACCTGTTTTACCCTCATAATCATAATTTTTATCCCTTTATGTTTGTATGGACGATTTTCATTATTATGTTTCTTTTATATATTCAGTTTTTTATTTTCATATGTATGTATGTACATACATACATATGTTTGTATTTCTTATGCACTTGTTTTAATAAATATTTGCATATAATTTCCTGTTGGATTCGAAGAATAATCTAAATTTGAAATCATGAAACTGTGAAGCAGAAAACAACAATAACAGCAAATAATAAACATAGACATCATAGTACAACAATGACAAAAAAATAAACGAAAACATTGACAATTACAAAGTAAACAAACAAAACAATGGTTGGTTGCACAATTTTTATTTAATGCAATTTTTGTCTATCAAATAAATTATTATTTTTTTATATAAAATTCTAAAAAGAAAACTTACCTTCTTTAAAAATAATATACATACACACTTCCGTTTATCTAATTAAATTTAAAAAATGGCGGTTCTATATACATTTATTTATGTAATTTTAATATTTTTTTTGATTTTGCAATTGAAATAATTTATTTTGCTATATTTTTTATGATTTTTTAAAAATCAAATAATTTTTTTTTTTAATTATTGTTGTAACTTTTACGTGTGTATGATGATAGTTAAATAATTATCGTTATTTAATGGTTATTTTAAAATTTGGCTGCTAACTTTAACACTGCTGGCAAATGAATGTTTGTTGTTATATTATTATTGGATTTTTATTGTTTACCAGACAAAAAGTATGGATTCCAAAAAGGAAGTAAAGTTTTTTTCCTGTTAGTGGAGTTTTGCTATTGTTTTATTCCTTTTAAGAAAAAATAAAAACACACATTTATACACACATTGAATTGTATGTATTCTATATGCAAAATCATTCTTCCTCTTCATTAAATGCATTTTGTTTTTACTCTCAAATAAAATGCTCTCTGTTTTGTTTTGCAGTTTTTTGTTTTTTCGATTTTTTTGAACTTGTTTTTATGTGTTTAGTTGTGTGTTTCCCAAGAGATTATGGGGGTTTGTTGTGTTTATGTTTTCTTTTATTTTTATTTTTTTTTTTTCATTTGTGTTTGTATTTCTCAGCTGACTTTTGTTTGTATACAAAAATCATATTGCATGAGTTCATTTTTATTTATTTTTCTCACTCTGTTCATTCTTCTTTTTTGTATTTATTTGTTGTTTTTGGTGTTCATTTTACCCTACGTCATGTTATGGTTCGTGTTACATGTTGGTAGTGTGATTCGAAATTTTAAGAGTTGTAAAGGTGTTTTTGAAAAAATAATATACAAAATTAAATTTTATACTTGAGTTTTTGTTTATACATATGTATGTATATACATTTATGTATATGTACATATAATTTCATACTTTTATTTGTTTTGTAATGAAATATTTGTAAAATAATTGCGAATTTATACTTTCAATGGGACGTTGAATAAGGCAATGCACAGCGGGACCAAAAGCAAAATAAATGGTAATAAGTCTGGAACTTTAAAACCACTGAACCGATTTAGATGAAACTTGGAACATCGATAGAGGAGGAGTTAGGCTTTCAGAATAATGTTAGATGGAGTCTGTAGCTGCAGCATGGGCGCCACTACAGTGGGCCAAAGTTGACTACCTCGAGAGTGAAAAACATATCGGGGCTTATAACTTTTAGAAATATTAACCGATTTGAAATATTTTTACACTTTTTAATTCTCTTTAGCAAAACAATGAAAAAACTTGTCTATTGTGCTGAGTTATCTCGTATGGTTTAAAAGATATTTAACATCAAAAAATAAATTTTTTATTTTTTGCCTTCACTTTTTTGCGATTTTTGATATAAAATATCTAATTTTTTTAATACGTTAAAATTCTCCACAATTTTCTAAATTATGCTAAAATTTTTTTTGTTATCTCAATTCCATTACAAGAAAAAAAATTCAAGTCTAAATTTCAAAACAGTTCTCAAAAATTGCATTTTTTTTTTCAAAATAGTAACTATATATATTTAACTTTTTAAATAATTTAGTTAAAAAAGTTTAATATTTTTGACATATTCTGAAAGACGGGACCTCAAAAAAAGGTGTAAGTGTAATGTTTAAAAGTTCTGAACGTTCACCCTACATCCTGCAGTGGACAAAAATTATAAAAAAATTATGATGAGAAGTTGAAATTTTTTAATTCGTAAAAAATTATTGTTAATTTTGGTACCTTTGTGAATTAAAATATATAGATCAATATGTTCTTAAAGGTAAACTTAGTCACAAGTAAACTTAGTCACAATAATAACAACTTCGACTCCTAAAGATATTATATATGTTTTTTGATCAATCATCAATCAATTCTCCATTAAATATTTTATATCATGTGAAAAAATTATGTTAATAACTATAAGCATTTAAAAATTATTCAGTCTAAAAATTTTTGAAATAAGTCCATATTAACATAATTTGCATTTGTTCGTATTGTTTCAAGAAAAGTGTACTAAAATCTAATGTTAGTTTTTTAAAACGAGGCCAACTTCGTTAATAGTTTGTTTCTATGCTAAATATTTTTGAAACGATATTGCTGATTTAATTAATAAATGTTAGTAACTATTTTTTATATAAAAAGAAATCGAAACCTCTGATACAATAAAATTTTGTCTTTTTTGATATATTTATTACCGAATGATTTTTAATACATACATATGTACATGTATCACTACCATTACATTTTCCCTATTTTTTGAGTGTGCTGTCAAAGTAATTTGTTATATTTATCACTCGTTTTATATTTTGCGAAAAAAATCCCTTTCATTAAGCATTTTTTTCATTCAATGACACGTTCATTCGTTCGTTTGTTCATCACCTTTTTGTGGCAAAATCTAAATATAAAATGTTTAAAGATGTAGTTTTTTTATCTAAACATAAACTTATCTTTATATAATCCTCTTTTTTTTTTTTTTGTAGCTATCTAACGAAAATCAATTGTGGAAATTGGTTACATTCATTGTTCCGCACTAGTCCCTTGACAACATCTAAGAGCATGCGTCAAGTATTTTTAACTTATTTTGTTTCTATTTTCATTTCCTGTATAGATTTCATTTATTTTTTTGAAAGGTACGTGAAAGGTACCAACTGGCAAATGTTCATTAATTTAACTCTAGTGTGGTGGTCATTGGTTTATTTTTATTTTTTGTTGCTTTTGTTAGTGGGTCAATTGTCTGCATCAATTGATAAGATAGACTGACAAATACAACGACCGATAAATAGCTAAACTGATGGTATTTTGTTGATTAAAGCAAATAGGAACATTTAATTTAATGATTGCAGGGTAATTTTTTTTTATTTATATTTAAGGGTTGATTTTTGTATGTATTGGATATATTTCTGCATATTATTGCTCGTAATACTATAAATAAGTATATACTGTTATATTTGTTAAAATCTAACGGACAATATTAATAAAGTAGTAGGTACCTTTTATTATTTTTAGGGGTAAGTGTAAATTATTGTGTTATTAAACCTTTAACAGTTAAAGAAGTTTCTTTCAAGATTCCATTAATGTCATTCATCTTCAAGGCTTCGATTTTGTATTTAAAGCAAATGATTTCTTACCGTTATATGTATATCAGATAATTTTATATCTTTATATCGGTAAAAAACTATTGAAATTATAAATTTTAACCCCTTTGTAGACTAATAAAGTTTGACAAACGTTGTCAAATTTATTGTTATTTTTAAAAATTTTTACTTTTTTTATGACATTAATTTCAAAAATGATATCAAATGAGAATTTACTGTTTTATGCTCTTAAATAACGGAATTATTATGAATACGTAAACATCATTGTTTTTTTTTTTTTTTTTTTTGGTTTTGAATAATAAATTTGTTTCTTTATTAAATATTAAAAAAAAAAACTGGAATTTCTCTAACATATCATCTCCACAAGAGATTTTCATATCATAATAGGGAACGGAGAGTGCCAAATTCACTCTCTGAGAGAATTATTCCATGAGACTGAGAGAATTATTCCATGATAAGATTTCTCTACACAACTATCTTATAAGATTTACTGTAAAAAAAAAAAAAATACAGGTATTCAAAAGTTTGTTTGTGTGTATATATGTATTTTGAAAAGTACTTAAAAAAAAAGTTTTTTTGTAAAACTTTTTTATTTTAATGGTTATTCTTCATTTAAGCAAATAATTTCATTAAAATTGTGCTGTATTTCTTCATTTTTACTCTGTGACTTCTTGAAAATAATCAAATCGTATAAGAAACAAAATGGTTACTCTCAAATTTGATACTCTCTGTTAGTGTTATCTCACATTTTATGTCTATGTGTAGACGGTATGTAAAGGAATTTTATATATTCATCATAGTGTAAATCGGCTCATGCTAAAACCCAATCTGGCAACTTTATATTCTATAACAAAATTCCAGAATATGGCAGCCCTATAAGAAAATGTCATTTAATGACAGAATTTACGTCTTTCATTGTTTTTATTCGTACGGCCAACAACACGTGTTTAAATTTATATTTTAACATAAATTTTCACAAAAATTCATTGAAAACCGTAAAACAAAACTAAATATGGGACGCACTAATAAATCCCATAAAAGACGCAATGAAAATGCAAAAGTAAAACGGGCGCGTTATGCTGTAAAAGAGCTTGCAATGCTGAAAAAAACATTGGGTATCATGGATACCGATGACAACGAAACTATGGAACAATTATCAGAAGTGGCCACTATAAAAAGTGCCAAGGAAATAAAACATGTAAGTTTAATAAAGTCAGAAATAAAACCAAATTATTCTTACCGACATTTACAATTGTAGGAGAAAAAATCTAAAGAAGAAAAACAATTGGAATACGAATTGCAAGAAGAACGCGAAAAAGGTGAAACAGTCACAGTGGTCAATGAAAAAACGGGCAAGACTCATGTTTACAATACAAAAACTCTTAAAGATCAGCATGGTTCCTATCCACCTTGGTATAAGCCACGTAAAACTGCCAAACGTATGCGCAAGAAGGATCATGCTCGTAAACTTAAATTTAAGCAACATTGGACGGTGACCAATGTACCATTGTAGAGTTGTGTGGTACAGAGAAAAACTTTTTTCATTTGTTTAAATCTTAAGCTGTGAATACAGGTAGTTTTTAAGTCTTATTTCATTTTGAATTCTATTTTTCTATTAATCATGGGGGGGATTTATAAATTTCAAGTTTTTGGAGTTTATTTTGGGGAAGTTTAAAAAAGTTGTAGAAAGTAATGAAATACATATAAATAAAATACAAAATATTTTGTATACAGAAATTATTTAAAAATTTTACAAATGTATGCCAATTGCAAATTTTTATTTAATATAAAATAATTTCAAAATATTTTGTATAAATTAGAATACAAATTTGTTTAAAAAGGCTATGCCCCAGAAAAAGATGAATTAATTCTACTACTAGTTCCAGAATACATGAAAATATCCTTTACTTGTTCTACTTCGGCATTACGACCAATGTTTTGTATCTGAAATTGTTTTGTGGAAGTGTTAGCTGGCCAGTACCCATTTTATGGCATTGGTTTAGAACTAGTTCTTCATCAATGATTTTGGTGCCAAATTGTCACTTTCAGAACTAGTGCTGTAGAAGTATTAGAAAACGGTTTCATACCGGTTTTATTTTTGTTCTAAGGGACTATTTTATACGCCCACTTTTAAGTTGAATTAAATTTTGTAATAATTTTTTATTTTTTTACAATCATTAAATTGTTCTCAGAAGTGATGAAAAAGTTATACGGGATTAGTTCTCAAGCACTAGTTTTCTAGGACATTCAACACGAACTCAGAACCACAAATAAGTTTCTGGTTCTGGGGTCATTGGTGTCAGTTCTAGTTCTGAGGATGTTATAAAAGTTTCTGAAGTGATTCTTATTACACCAGTTCTAGTTATAAAGTTTAGAGTTAATTTTAAGAGTTTAAAAATGATTTGGAATAATTGTATTTTTCTGTTCTGATGATTTTTGGTGAAGTTTTATTGAAGCTTTGTTATCAACGAATTTTTCTAAAGGTTCAAAAGTGATGAAGCTGTGTTTGTTGGAAAACTATTCTGTACTCAAATTTTCTTCTGTAATCTTAAATTAAGAATGATTTGTTTAATTTAAAAGACCTCCAACCTATATTTTAATTCCTTCTCTACTACTTGACTTGGCCTTAAATTGGGTTCTCCATTCAGTATCGTTTTTTGTATTTTCGTTATATTCCGCCTTAAAAGTACTTTAAACTTTTAAGGCTAACGATGTAAACATTTCTAAGTCCAGTTGAATATTTCGGCTTTGGAAATTCTACTTCTCTAAGAAGTGTGTAAACCAATATTTCTTTTCACTTAATTTCTTTAACAATAATTTATTCTTATATTCTTGTTCCTTGCTGCTTGTTTTTATTATTTTTTGCAGAAGCCTGCATATTTCATTACAATAATTTTCACTCACATAGATAGTAATGGTAAGTTTCATAATTGATAACAATTCATTCATTTTATTGACTAGAAATTAAATGACCCACATCTTCGCAGCAATTAGAATTTGTTCTCAATAATTCTTAAGAAGACAGAAGGCAAATAAATAAAAATCTTTATAAGTAAATTCTTTATAAGAAAACAAAGGCATTTTATTTAATGCTTAAAATAATATAAATACACATACACACAGATATTAATTTTATTTCAATTATTTTATAAGAGGGAATATATATTTCGTTTGGGTTAAACAATAATTTTTAGTTTTATTTGTTTTATATTTTATTGTATTTGTATTCAATCTTTTAAATTCTTAACTTTAAGCTCTACTTTAAAATGTTTTTTTTTCTTTTAATAACAGTAATATCTACATGAAGAATGAATTTGTAATTATAAAATTTTGTCTACAAGATAAAATTATTTAGGATACACTTTTTTCCAATTTTTTAATGATGACTTAAATTGCTAAAAAAAGTAATATAAAAAACGAGTTAACAATTAATGCTCAATTCTTAAACGAGACAAATTTAAAGCTTTTAAAGAGATTAGTATATAATTTTATTATTATTTTTTCGCTAGTTCTAATTAAAACCTACAAATTTGTCAAAAGGGAGAAAAGAACTGCTTTAAAATTAGTCCTATTTATATTCATTGTTTTTTTGTTTTTACTGTATAGAACAATATGATTTAACACTGCACAATACCCCGGTTGTGGCTTGAGCCACTGGATCTAGTCTAGCTGCAGCTGAGGCACGCACATTTAATAGCTGCCTGGTTGAGGCAGCCCATACTGTTAGTGATTGATTTGCAGCATTAGCTGACATCAATTGTCATTCATCCTTTTTATTTAATTCTATCTCTTCTTGGGTATTTGTTTCGTTAGTTATTTGTTCTTCTTCTATATTGCCTTGCATTATAGCTGGATTAGATTTTAACACTGAACCGCCTGTAAATCCCAAAATACCACAACCAACAGCAGCTAAGCCTCCCGCTTTAAGACCTGCCACAAGACCAATAGGACCCCCCACACATGTACCCAATAAAGCTCCCATTACAGGATACATGGCTTTTTTGTAGGTTAAAGCTTTACGAAGATTACTCTCACCCATTTGAACATTTTCTAATGCTTCTTCGGCATTGTCTGCTATGGCTTGTACACTTTCTGCCTGTTCCTGTGTCAATTCACGCATATTATGGAACATTCCATTTAAATCACGTATTTCATGTTGTAAATTTTGTAATTCTTCTAAACAGGACTGTCTTTGTGCTAATAAATGCTCTTCTGGCTGAAAATCACTTTTAATATGAGGTATAGATTCCTGATAGGCTTGTGTTTGTCCTAACTCAACGGGAGAATTTAAATGTTCGGGCTCTTCATCATCCTCGCAAGGACCCTGGGAACGCAGTGTATTTGTAGGAGATTTTAATTGCAGTTCTAAAAGTAAAAGCAATATTTTTGTAATTTTAAAATCTTTATCAAATCGATATTTTAATATATTGCATTATTTTAAAGCAATTTCCTGGTTGGCACACCAACACGCAAACATAGCATATATAGAGATTAAGAAAATCACAATAAAAACAACATAAAAAATTTTTCTTATCACTTACCTAAATACTCTTTCATACCCTCAAAGGCCTTCTGTTTGCCTTTTTCCATCATTGCATCAAATCTTTCTAAATCTTCGTCCCTGACCTTTTCTCTAAGGGCATCCATCTCTAGTAGAAGATTCTTCACCTGTTTAATCACACGCATAGCATTTATTTCTTCTTTTTTAATTTTATTCCAATCACCCAAGGCCAAACTCTTTTCTATATTACTGCGATGATTACTTAGTAAACCCAAATGATGGGGTATGGCCATGTCGTTGAAACGTCGTATAGCTATTTCAGCCTGTTTTAAGGGAATTTTATTGCCAGTCGGATCCGTCATATTGGAAGTTTATTAAAATAATTTTGTACCTCAAGTAAAACTTCCTTTGTCGTCTTTAATTTACAACTTATGATTTCGTTTTATTCTCTTTTGTAACTTCACTATTGATTTTTTTGTTTTCGTATCTCTGCTGGTAGGTAGACAAAAATATTTGTTTTTTTTTTTTTTTTGATATCAAATTATTATTAATGCACTTTGTCTTTTATTTGCTGATCTAAACACTATTTGGGTGTTGTTTTTCTTACTTTTTGTGCAATTATAGTTACTGTTTTCAAATTTTTGTTATTGTTTTGAATGAATATTTAAGATTCTTTTGTTTTTAAATTTCTGCTTTAATGTAATTTTCTTCTTTTTGTATTTATTTCCCAAATTACACATCTAATTTCTTTTTTCTTTACTACGTTTTGTAGTTATTTTGTGTTTGGGTTTCATCATAACAAGAGTGAAGTTGGCTGCAGTTTAATATATTGTTTTTTAACAGCTGTTTTTTAAGATAGTGTGGCCAGATTTAACATTAAAATATTTTAATAATCCGTTAATAAAATTGAAGTAAATAGTTTTAAATGTTAACCTATACTCCAACTTTTTGAATTTTTGCTGCCCTTGATAATACTTTAAACGCTAAAAATAATGACTTAAATATTTTTGCAATATAACAGTTCAGGGAGAAAACGGGTAAAAACTGTATTTTGGTACTTTTTTGGCACCATATGTATCTTTGAAACCAATGAACATACAGATGAAATTTATGTCGTATTCATAACTTATC
>MINK01013531.1:0-12264 GCA_001735545.1 Phormia regina
AGAAATGTTAGAACTCAAACTTTTTTTATTTTATTTGGATTTAAATAAGTGCCTAGTTAGCTTGAGAGACTTATACTATATGTAACTTAAAAAATTCTCTATACCACCCAGATACCGGAGACAGCGACATTTCCAAAGAAATTAAACTACATGTAATTTTTATTTTCATCTGTAGCCCATGTGTAGGCAGTTTCATGTGTAGCCTGCCCATGTGTAATTTTAAATCTCAGTCACTGAGGCTTAAAATTATTATTATTTTTTTTTTTTTCATCTGAACGCCAAATTTCTGTTTTACAATACACGAATATACCATCTGGTGGCATTTTTGACAACTTGGATTTGCTTGTGGCAATTAGGTATCGTAAGTATTAAAAGAAGTCAATCCAGATTTAATTTCAATAAAATGTATAGTAGTTTAATCCAGACCATATAATACCTCACACTGTTACCTGTATATACCAAAATTTGGGAAGGGGCCAATTATGGACCAACTGACTGCATACACAAAGAACAACAGCAATCTTATTCATTATATTACGTCTGTTGCTAACTAAACTACTTGACCATACAAAACAACAACAATGCTTAATATAAATATTTTTCTGTGTATTTATATATTAACCATTTTTTTAGTTTTTGGCCCATAACTCGGATGTTTATGAACGAAATTTTATAAAGATATTTATAACCTGTTTAATGAACCGATTTTTTCAGAAAAAATTTAAAGCATGATTTTGAATTTTTCCAAAGAAGTCGCTAGCTTGTATAGGAGCCGAGTATCTTCGATATCTCAGTTATTTATTAACCGATTTTTATTAGTGATTTTCTAAGGAAGATTTCCTATAATTTGATGTATAAAACATATATATCCGATAACTGGGGCTTTCTAAAAACTGATTTCAACAGACAGACGGACATCTTTACATCGACTCCCCTATCCATAAGGATCCAGAATATATACACTTTTTGGGGTCTAAGATGAATATTGTAGTAATTACAAACGGAATGTGGGAAAGGGCAATAAAAATGTTATTCGTTTTTACGAGTTAAAGTAATTAATTGAGGAAGGGGTTATACGATGGAAACTATGGACAATTGTGAACCGATCTTCATAAAATTTGTTACAAATATTAACATTTGTAAATAATTCCTTTTAAACGAATTTCATTTAAATATTTCTATTTTTAAGGCGGTTTTGAGTGTTAAAACCAAGGTTGGAAACCGATACCGTTATAAATACCGATACCGATTAAATACCGTTTAAAGTTGGTTACCGTAACTGATACCGATACCGGTATTTTAGTTTCGGTATTTTAATATAATATAAATTTTTCAACGTAATATGATATTACTTGAGGAAATAAGAAAGATAAAATTATTTTTACTAAAAGGAGTTTATTTTTAGAAATTTATTTTAAAAAGGACTTTTATTGATTGTTTTCTGGTTATATCGTTTCCAATATTTATATTTTAAAAGTTTTTAAGTGCTTTAAATATAGTGCTTTAAGTGCTTTAAGTGCTTTAAATATATATTTTGATAAAAAGTTTTAGCAAACACAAAAAATGTATTACCGAAGATGTAGGCATTTCAACTTAAGATAATCTTCTTTATCAAATGAAACTAAAGATGGGTTCTTAGTTTACTGTCTGTCATTTGCTTCTATTAAGATTCTCTACATAATTCTGGTTTCATAGACCATAGACCAAAAAATTTCCTTCAGAGATTTTGTCCGTTAATCCCGAAAAAAATCATGCAAAATCGAAAAGCGTGGGAAAATATTTTCCTGCGACTTAGGAGTTTGAATTACATTCGAATTTCTTATTTTTATTGGTACGTCGTTTTGATTATTGGAACTAAGAGAAGTAATAAGTACTTTTTTGTTGTGACAACATTAATTAAATGATTTTTGTCTGTATTAGAAAACTTGTGCACTCTTTTAACTAATTTTTCTTTAAAAAATTGAGTTTAATATTCCAAAATGATTTGTTGCCATAAAAGAAGTATTTGTAAAAAATCAATGAGATTCTCTAACGTTAAATATTCATATTTTTAAAAATTTTAAGTGCATATTAATCAAATAAAATATATATTTTAATAAGTTTTTGCGAAACTCAAGTAAAAATTATACCAAAAATTAACTTTTTACGGTCTTTTCCAGCTTTTTCAATAATAACGGTATTTACGGGTATTTTAGTTTCGGTACCGGTATACCGTTACCGATATAATTTCAAATAACGTTATCGATACCGTTACCGAAATAAAAATAATTTTAATATCGATACCGTTACCGATACCGTTATTCGTTTCGGTTTCCAACCTTGGTTAAAACACCATTTTGTTGGAAGATTTTTTACCCTTTACACCTGTGGTGAAGAGTGTAAAAATATAAATCTTTTTTAATTCCAACTTTTCGTTTTACGAAATTGATGGAAAATTTGGAAAATCATTAAAAACGAGAGAAAAAGGTATAATTGGTTAACCCCGACCATATGAAACCATACGACCATATGAAACCATCTGTATTAAAAAAAAATGTGGTAAAATAATTGTCCACATATTTAATATTTCTATATGATTTGTTGCAATAAAATAAATATTTGCAAAAATCATATGAAATGTTAGAGCATGTTAGAGAAAATGTTAATAATTTAAAAACATTCGGTTCACAATTGGCCATAGGTCCCATAAAACCTTTCTCAAATTTTTATGCGCATACAAATATGGTCAGCTATTCTTTTTGATCTCGTATATTTTCTTAAGCTTTGACTTGCTGTCAAATAATATAAATATTATTTGATCTTATCAATTAAAAAATATATTTAACATACAAACCAAGCTCTAGAAAATCAAATGAAAATCTACAATCCACGAAATATTTATCATATATTTACATACAGTTGTACTTACCAAATTAATTATTTTAATTAAAATGAAATAAAGCAAATAAGTAAGATTTATAAATTTTATTTTGAAATTGTTTTATTTTTCATTTTTCATTTTTTTCTTTTCATTTATTTGCCTTTTCATAATCATAAAATATTTAAATATTGGGATATAATTTTGCTTATTATTCGGTATTTGTATAATTATCATAATTTTATTTCGATATTTTCAATATTTGTCTTATTTGTATGTACAAACTTTTAAAGTTTAAATAACTAAATAAATACATAAAATTATAAATTATTTGTGTACATAAATATTTATTTTAATTAAATACAGAAACATTTGTCTAAAATTAAAAACAAAAAAATTATTTATTACAAAATTATAATTTAATTGTGTGTATTAAAGATCCGCTTGCTAAACTGAATCATAAGGCTTTAGGTAAACGGTTAATTAAATTAAAATAATTATTAAATTTATTTTTCATATAAGTTAATTTAATTATATTTATTTGAATTTAATATTTAACTAAAATTGAATTTATTTAATAAATGTGAACAAGGAGATAACAAAAAATATATGCACGTTTACTAAATTTACTTTACAAAACGATTTCATTTAGACTCTGACAGTATGTGGGTAGAGAACTAGCAACCACGATAACCAACTAAATTTAATGTTAAACAAATACATACTTATGTATGTATATCTGTATAAAAAAAATGTTTACACCCACCATCATAAAATGATTTCGTCGAAATAATCATAAAGTATAAAGTACGTATATTCTGGGTCCTTGTAAAAATCTATGAAGATTTAACTATGTCCGTTCGTCTGTTGAAAGTGGGCATATGTGGCACACATCCTAGGGATGGATATTTGTCTAATATAGTGTTTGTTTGATTTTGAAAATGAACCGAAACCAATTCATAAACAATAAAACTACATGAACCAAATTCCTGAAAAACAGGATTTCTGTTCAAAGATTTTACTTTTTCTCCGAAATCAAAAAAAAAAAAAAGTGAATCAACAAAATTTCATACAAATACAAAAACAAAACTAAAGAAAATTCCATATAGGCCAAGCCGTTTCTTATACGCACTATCAAAAAAATGGTGAGATTAATGAGTTTATCATACCGTGTAGCCTATTGAAAAAATTATTTAAAACCCTATAAAATCCCGGTAAAATTCTGTGTCGATCTAGCTATACCCGTCTGTATTTTAAAAGATAGAGAGGGCTCGGAGAGAATAATTCACTTTAAATCCCATTAAAATGTTTAAATATGAAATAAGTTCTATATAAATGTACATGATAGTGTCAAATTTTTAAAGATCGGTCCATAATTTCACCTAGCTCCATATAATATTTGGTCCACAATTGACCTCATGATTAGAAACAAAACCGAGTTTTATATTCAGTTATGCCGAATCATCATCTTACCGATAACTGAAATTTTCGCCCCTAAAGTATGCTTCATACTTTCACATTTATATATGTACATTACAATGCTTAATATACACGTTTGTGTGTCCGTAATTATAGTATTATTGTTTTTTTGTTTTTTTTTTTAGTTTTTGTATAAACATAAAATATTTTTGCCCAATATCTCAGTTATAATTAAACCGATTAAATAAATTTCGCAAAAAGAAAAAAAAAATCCGAAACTTCACTGCAAAAACGAAGTCGCTCGAATAAAAAGAGACGAAAACTGGGTTTATAAGCCCGGTTTAAAGCATATCTCTGCCATTAATAAACCAATCTTGCTAAATTTCAATAGCAAAATTCTCGAAAGGATTCTCAATAGTTTAAAATATAAATTGCGCATGTCAGTTATCGGTGGGCTTCATAAACGCCATTTCAACCGACATACTGACAAACATGTCATCATTTCTTAAAGGATCCAGAAAAAATATACATTTTTGCTCGAAATTACAAACGGAATGACAAACTTATATATACTCTTTACACCTGTGGAGAAGGGTATAAAAAGAAGATAAAAAGAAGAGGGGTGACCCTAATCTGCAAATATCTTTTGTAACAGTAAAATGAAATTCGTTTTTAAACAATTACGTTTTTGTTAATGTTCCATGAACTATAGTAACAAAAACATTAATAAGTAACATAGCAGTACTTGGAAAACAAATAAATAATTAAATAAAAATATATATTTGATAATACCTTTGCTGTTAAAGGTGAAAACAATTTCGACAAACTTTTCACATAGTCATTGTACTATTTTGAATGGACTGAATTTAAATTGAATCATAATTAAAAACCAAATAAAATAAAATTACACCCACGTAAACATATTAAAATATGACAACAATAAAAAATAAATTTAATAATTATTTTCGTTATATTTGTTTTTTTTTTTTTTTATTTATTTTTCATAAACTGGATGAATGCCATAAATGAATATTGTTTTAAATAAAATTCAATTAACAAGTGTACAAATATGTATTGTATTGGGGAGGGAAATATAATACAATTTTTTCTTTTTAGTTTATTTAAAAATGTTCGTATTTACATAATTTGAAACAGGTAAAGAGATTTTAATTTGATTTTTATTTTTAATTTATTTATAACAATTAATATCGTTTTTGTTTTTGTTTTTTTTTTTAATTTATTTTGATAGTAATATAATTCGTTTACAGATCTTTGGATGGTTTTTGTCATGGATCAATCTATATCTATGATATTTATTAAAGCTATTCAGTTGTTTTCTTAGATACTTATGTATATATAGTTTATAAACAATTTAGTTATAATTAAATAAATATTCTAAAAATCTATTTATTTATGTAGATAGGTTTTTTTTTATTTTTAAACAAATTGTATGTTTTTTATTTTGCTTTTATTGTTGTTTAAATAATAATTTTACAAATTATGTTGAAATTTACATGATATTTGAAATGCTCGTTAGAGAGCTGGAAAAATGTTTTATCCGCGTCTCAGAACCCCGAAGTCATTTGACCATTTTTTGTATCAATCCAATCACAACCTAAGGGAGTATTATTATTTGACATCATCATAATGGGCGAGGTACGTTGAACGTCTCGCGCCGGATAATAGACAACAGGACCGGGTGAGGGTGCACGACCACGTTTGATTTTAACAACACCCGGTGAACTGGCACTTTTCATGAGGCGACCATTATTTAGAGTACTATTAGCTGAACCCGTTACCAAATAGGTAGTGGTAGTACTACGTTGGGTACCGTGTCGTGAAAAACGACCCGAAGACCTATGATTCAAAGTGCCATCACCATTATTAGAAATTGAACTCTCGTAGTGTATAAGATCGGGTTGGTCGCGGCTCAGGCGGCGTTTGAAAAAAATCAAAAGGAATATACGCTTAAACTTCTCACCGAATATAACGTATATAAGGAAATTACAACTACTATTGATGGTCACCAAAAGATTGGAGATTTTCGCCAGCGAATGATCAATGAAATTATAAAATGCCTCCGATACATTTAGCACCAAGGCTAGAAAATTAAAAACAAAAAATACTACTACTACACACAACAACATGGTCGCCAAACCGATTTCCCGTTTTTCAGAACGTGACAAACGTTGGCGTTCTCGATTCGCCCTCTTCACCTGTCGATATATCTGACAGTTGAGTATGGCCAGTGTCAGAAATGGTATGACATAGTTGACTATAAAATAACACCACAGTATATACACCGTAATATAGGTTTGATTTTGTCTCAGTTCCGACGGTCTTACACAATGTAATACCACCGTACTATTAGGAATACTCGTTTCGATGGGTACTACTTCCCAAAATCGGGGCAGATTATAAAGTAGAGCGAAAAGGATCGATACTATCACATAGATTTTGGCACGTCCATATGTACACAAAGCTCGTGCTTTTAACGGATGACAAACGGCCACATAACGTTCTAAGGTAACGGTAAACGTCATATAAACACTTGCCGTTTGAGATATCATCGCCACAGGAAATAGAACCGGTGATATAAAGGGATAAATGTAATTGTAGTAGAGGAAAAAATGTCCGGTATAGGGATAAATGGACGGTATGCCAAATAATAGCACTGACGTTATAATTAAAACAGTATCACAGCATGCTAAACCTATGAGCAAATAATTGATGCTAGAACGCATTTGAGGTCGAGACAATATAATCATAGATATAACATTACCTATAATGCCCAGGACTCCAACTATATTCAGACAAATGCCACATACCCAAAACTCAACTATCGTATTATGATCATACGGATTATAAACATCTGTACATTCCGAAAATGCATCGTGTTGTTCATAGAATATATCGGAGCCATTTAAGGAATAATTTCCCGAATTTAAAGTTGTATTTATATAGGTTTGACTATTATTAAACGCAAGTCCCGTTATTAATGTACTATAATTAGTGCTATAATGTTCTTTAGCTTGAACAACATCGATAAAAGCCTGTTCTGAAATGGGCCCCAAATCGAATTCACCAATATTATCATTATCGAGACCAGCGGGTGGTAACACTTGTTGCTGTTGTTGTTGCAGTAATGGTTGTGATATTGTAGAAGTGTGCAGCGTTTGTAATTTACGCCTTAAAAACGGATAAATAGTATCCGTTGTATTTAATTCAAACATTTGTATATTAATTATTTAATAAAACTTTTTTGTAAAATAATTAATTGCCAAATATTATAAACATTAAACAACAATAACAAATAACTTGAAGAGAACATAGTGAAACATTCTATTCTATTTAAACAAATAATAAAATAGAACTTTTAAACATTTTGAATTTTAATTTTTTAATTACTATTTAATAACTTTTAGTTTAGTTTAATTTAATTTCTATTTTCTGAATGGAAGAAGTAAACTATTTTGTGATTTTTTTTTTTTTTAATTTAGATTTAATTTATAATTTAAAAAAATAGCGATAACAATATTTTGTAAGAGTAATAATTTTCGTTTTAGATTTTTCTAAATAAAATTTGTTTGAATTTTTTGAGAGAGTTTTAAATTTTTTAAGATTACAAAAAAAAAATTGATAGTTTTTTTACAAAAATAAACTTAAAGCTTAATTTTCTATATAAAAATGTATAAAGAAGCTTAAAGCTTTTTTTTACTTTCTACTTATTCTTCTAAAAACAAACTTTAATTTCTTTTAGCAGTTTTTTTCTCTTTTATTCTTGCTGAAACCCTTAAAACTCTATATCACAAGTCTCTTAGCAATTCCCAAGTTTAAGTTTAATATTAAATAGGTATTTTTTATTTTTATTTATTATTATTATTTTTTTTATTAAATATTTTATTGTTTTTTGTTTTAAGGAATTTTATGCAACTCTTATACAACCTGGCAACTTAAGAACTTTTCGTTTGAAAAATAATTTTAATATTTAATGCATTATTATTATGAATTTTTATTTTATTTAAATTTTTCTCTTTTCTTCAAACCATTTAAGTGAAAAATTTGTCATTTAATAGTTAAGAACAAAATGTTTCAGTTTCTTTTTATCTTGTAGATACAATATAACGTTGTTTGTTGTCACTAAATGTCGAAGTTTTTGTTTAATATTTGTATATTCTTATTCATATTCTTATTATTGTTGTTATTGTTATTGTTGTTGCTGTTACCGTCAAGTTAACTGATGATGTTGACTTGCAATTTATGCACTATTTTTCATAGACTATGTCCTTATGGATGTACGTATGAAAGTGTGTGTAGAAATATTTCCTTGTATTTCAAGTTAAATTCTATTATTGTTTTCTCTAGTTGTTGTAGTTGTTATTATTGTTGATGTTTTGTAACTTATTCTTTGGCATTGTTGTCCTTTAGTTTTTTGTTATAGTAACAGGAGTAATAGTTTCTTACTGTATTTCAGTCGTTTCGAGCAGTAGTGCTAGTGATGATAAAATTAAATAGTTTTTTTTATATATTTATATATATTTTGTGGCCTGTAGACACTTTATTATTTATTTATTTATATTTTCTTTTTGTCCTCACTAACACTCAGTTTTTCTTTTTTTTTTCTATTTTAAATTTAATTAAAATCCTCGGTGGTAGTTGGATTTTAATTTTACAAAATTATAACAATTTTATTTTAATTCTCATTTATTACATTGCACTGCATTACATTATTTTATATGACCGTGTATATGTATTGCATTGTATTTGTATTTATCTATTTATTTAACTATATAAAAGTTGTTGTAGATTATTTTATCTTTTACAGGACAATTAAGTTTGAAATACTAAAACGTTGTTGTTATCAGTTACTGTTGTGTAAACCCACTTGCAATATTTTATAGTTGCACATGTGTATTATTGTTGTTGTTGTTTGCATGTTTGATTTAAGCCTTATTGAACATCATTTCTCACTTAGACATATGCAATTTATTTAAATTCCATACACATATATGTATTTGTCGTTTGCACGCATACACATACACTCGTAAACTACGTACTATAAACGCATATTACAAGAGGAAAAATTAACGAGCCGTTATTGTTATAAATGTATAAGTGAGAGTATTTGGTTGTCTGTTAGTAAGTTATATGGAAGAAAACCTTACTTGCATACATAAACCTGTATATACAACCATATAACTGCATTGAACTTTTGTTAACAAAAACAAAAAAAAGAACTGTTTATTTCCTCTTGTTCTTCTCCACAGCCCCACACGATCTACAATGCATGAGTACACACAATCATCTAAGCAAAACAATAAGAGACGTCGTTAGTTTGTGTACATGAGTATTGTATTATATACATATATATATATATACGTGTGTGTGTGTGAGCGCGTTTATGTTAGTATTGTTTGTATTCCTTTATTTGTTTATTTCAATGGCTGCCGTTATCCTTGTTTAATAGTTGATGTGCTGGTGTTTTTCTGGTTGTTTTTTTTTTTTTTTTCTTCTTCTCCCACTAGCTTAGGTTTAGTTGTTGGTTAATGTTTCACATTTGCTATCGTTAAATGTATTTTTTTATAACTATATAGCCTCCTTCCCAACCATACAAATATAATCAAGTATGGTTATGCTGTATATTTACTTTAATAAGGATGTGGGCTTGTGTAGTGATATAAGTGGGTTTATTTTGGTCGGAAGTAATATTGTTATTAAGACTTTGTTGATTTCTGCTATTTAATTTTATTTCTTTTGTTGTTTTATCTTTTTCCATAAAAAGTCGTTAAGCTGTTTATATTTCTTGTTCGTTGTAATTCTCTCTTTTTTTCTTCTTCTTTCTTTGTAGCATACGCTGCTCAATTATCTGCAATAATATGTGAAAGAGAAAAGAAAAAAAAAAACAAAATTTCAATTATTTTTTAAGTTTTTTTTTTTTTGGTTTATTTATTATTATTTTTTTAGTAAGAAAGTAAAAGATTTATTTACTTTCTGGTTAAGGAAATAAAATTGTAATAGGTTTTATTATATGATATATAGCATGCTTTAAGGCTTTTAAATACTATTATTTTAATATATATGTATGTATGTGTGTAAGTATTTTTAAATTTAATTTTCCTTATTTTTAAATTCAATAATTTTAAATAACTTCTCCAAGAAAATTTTTCAAATCATTAAATACATGAATGATTGACTATTTTTTAATCAATAAATGAGATTTTAAGTTAAATATAAGACTAGGTCAATAAATAATGAAAAATTACATGAGACTGCCTCTGCGGAAATTGCAACCGAACGGTCTCTTATTTGGGTACCAATTCACCCCGTTTTCAAAGTTCCAGTTAAGGACCATCGCACATTTTAAATATCAATGAAACGTCAAAGGAATATTTGTTATGTGACCTGACTGAAGGTACTAATAAGTCACTTACAATTAAAAGTCCATATAAAAGTCACAGCTTCCTTCTATATAAAGTTAGTGAAATGGTACCGGTTACTATTTTATACTGAGAACCTGCCACGTAACTAATTCTGAACTGGTTCTCTTATCTCCAGGTTCATAAAATTTCAAAACTTTTCCTATAATCGATCAAATTAGAAACATATTATTTGGAACTCTTAAACAATGTTGTAGCACAGTGGTATAAATAATTAATTTCAAATCTAAAATGAAAAAAAAAAATAATTTCAAGAAATTTTGTTCCATTGAAAAATTGGAACAAAATTTTAAAATATATTGCAAATAACTTGAAAACCAATAACTTGAGGTAAATAACATAAGCAAGGAAAACATTTTTTCACTTATAAATGTTTAAAGAGGCATAGTTTCGGTTGTATAAAAGATACTGAATTCAATCTTTCTATATATAATGAAGAATTATGTCAGCTATATA
Source organism: Phormia regina (assembly GCA_001735545.1). Taxonomy (NCBI): domain Eukaryota; kingdom Metazoa; phylum Arthropoda; class Insecta; order Diptera; family Calliphoridae; genus Phormia; species Phormia regina. Next base: position 11,170 of record MINK01013531.1, read on the forward strand.
ATATACCTGAAAATATCGAGTTTGTCTTTCTTCTGATTTTTGCTGTTAATATAATTTTTTTTTTCTTTTTTGAGAAACAACAAATATTTTATCATTAATAAGATATTTATTACTAAACATATCTTCAGCGAATAAAGACTTTATCGTACTAAATCTAAAAATATAAAAAAACATTAAGATTATTGTATAAAAATTCTTGAAAAAAAAAGCTGAAATTCCCAAAACTGGCGTTTTTTGTATTTTTGGCTATATTTTTTAACTATAGATTTCTAAACTACATTCCGTTTGCCGATTCGAGGTGTTATTATACCTGTATTTTATTTTAAAGTCATCTTTGTGAAGTTACCTTTCACTGCTCGGCAACGCCTATATCTACTGTTCACGAAAATCCAATCAGCCGATCAGCTGTTACAGTTTTACTTTTTTCGATCATTTTTCACTGTGGAATTGCCCACTTCTCATCTATACGCAAACGAAATTTTATATATATCTAAGCAGCTATAATATATAAGCTACAAGGTGTCAATTTTGATTACTTCGAGTATAAAAAAACAAACGTAATCGTTTTTTTTTATATAGTGATTTATAGAATTTATGGTTTTTTAGATCGAGATAGTAAAATTTGATACCCTGTGTTATCAAAAGAACGCAACAAGATTAATTTTCCAAACGATTTAGATCTTCTCTACAACTGTTATATATTTCAATTCGATCCGACCGTCTACATATATAGTTCAAAGGACGAAGCAAATATTTTATCTTGTTTTACGTGAAATTGGTAAAAAAAATATGACCATTCGTTACATACATATGTACGTTACGAAATGAAGTTTAGTCGAATGTTTAAAATTAATGTTTGTTAATTTTTAACAATTAATATCTATTCCAACCGATATACTAAATATATGCTATTCCTTTCAATAACAATACAATAACAAAACACATTGCGTATGAGTAATTTAAATAAATATTATTTATACTTATACGATATTATTTATACTACGAAATTTTCTTATGGATATTTTATTTACTTATTTATTATAACCTACACCAGCATAGGTTTTTGGTGTATTAAATGTTTGTACCTACTCCCAT
>MINK01013542.1:0-13381 GCA_001735545.1 Phormia regina
AGGTCTTCCTCCAAGATGTTGAGTTTTCACTGTACCTGTCTCACGAAATTTTTTTATAATTTTCGAAACTGTTGACTTATTAATTGAATATTTATCACAGATAGTTTATTGTTTTAAACCAACACTAAAATCAATTATAATTTTAATTTTTAAATCTTTAGAAATTTTGACTTTAGCCAATTTCGTTAACTATTTGCGTGGATTATAATTAATTATTATTTTACGTAAATATAACACAAAGAAGTTATGAATAATTATCAGAATAAAACAAATATTGAATAAATCGATTTTCTTAATATTCTTTTTGATTTAGTCCTCTTTATTACAGAAGTTTAAGTTTCCATTGTTTTGTCAATACCGCAATACTGAATACTTTTTATTCTGACTTTTATTATCAGATTTTAATTAAATACGTTGTTAATGTTTTGCTAGTTTATGTAAATATTAGTAGATACAAATCTATTACCAAAAAAAAAATGTTTTTTTAAATGCTTTAGAATTTTGCCATATTTGTTTAATATTTCGAAAAAGTATCCATTGTATTCTCAACCACTGTATATGGTCCTATGAGTAAGAAATCAAGAGGAAGAACATTGTGGCTCTTTTTCGTTCTTCTAATGGTACTTTTTGAATTTTCTATAGTTATGAATCTAGAAACATGAAATTATGAATTTTTGGTCTTTAGTTAATAAGAATCCATAAGTCCCATCTTATGTCAAAACGGATTCCATATCATGTTGATACATCCTTTACTGTAGAAGAATTTTTCATAAAAAAAAATAATTTTAATATATATTATTATTCAATAAAATCCCGCGCAACGCCGGGTCAATCAGCTCGTAGTAATAATACACTTTGTCTTTCGATAACTGAACGTTCATGAACTAAAGAAGATATTTGCATTTATTTAGACTTTTAATCAGGGATGATAAATGTTATTTTCAGTATTGTACTAAATTGTATATAAAATTGTACTTTTTGTGCCGTAATTGTACTAAAGGGCTAAGAATTTGTTCTGACCAATGCCTTACAATATTTCTTAATCAGAATATCTTTCTTTGAGTTCTCAAAATTAGCAGCATTATTAATTAAAAAAAAAAATGACAAATCCACACATGGATAAGATTTTCTGGAACTAATAAATATCGTTTGAGATTGACGTAAAAATAGAGAGTATACCCATAGGGGGATATCTATTACTAACGATGAGATTTATATAAGATTCGATTAAAACGAAAAGTTAAAACTTTCAATCCTAAATAATGGAAAATAAACTGCATCCAAAACGGAATCCAAAAATTTTATAAAAAACGATTGTTTCATATCAATTAAAAATTTTATTAAGACGAACAATTTTATAATTGTACTTAATTAATCTACTGCTGTACTTTTAATGACTGAATGGTATTGAAAAAAGTACAATTGTAGTGAATTTATCATCCCTGCTTTTAATTAATCCTAATCCTAATATATATTATAAAAATGGTCGTTTGTTTGTTCGTCAATCTTGTCTAAACGACCAAACCAATTTTCATGACATTTGTCACACAGATAATGCCAGTGCCGGAGTTTAGTTATAGGTTATGTAGAATCTCGATTGAATGTTACGCCCACATTTTACACCCTCTTTTTTAAATCATAAACGGTAGCACCGGGAAATTCGAAACAAAGATAGTAACTATGGCCGCGATATTTATAGGCGATATAAAATTTCGATTGTATATTGCGCCCATATTCCACACCCATTTTTTTCAATTTCCTTAACGGCTACACCAATTTTTACGAAATTTGACACGCAGATAGTAGCAGTGTCGATGATCGTTATAGGCTTATAGTTTTAATGACATGCCCACATTTTACGCCCATTTTTAAAAAATGTTAAACGGTAGAAAATACATATTTGATATCGCCTAATAGGAGGTAGCGAAGCGCACCGGGATACTCTTTTTGAGTTAATAATAAATTATATAAATTTAAAGCGTTTCAGCGATTAACACAAAAATCAGAATTTATTGAAAGTCAAAGAGTATTCGGTTTAATAAACATACGATTAAGATACAAAGTTTAGATTTAATAAAACTACTATTACGACGATTAAAATTCAAAGTGAAACTCATATTTCAGGATTTCTAAATCTTCGGCTTAAACCCAAAGTTTATATTAATTAAATGCACAATTAGTGTTGTTGTGTTGAAATTTAGGTTTAATAAATCCATGATTTTTTTATTTAATCTAGAATCAATAATATACTTTTAAAGAAATTAAACCTCAGGGTGAATGACAAAGTTTAAGCAAACTAAACCTGCGTTAAAAAGTCATTTATAAATTTTAATAAAATGAACAAGTAATTTATATTCATAATTCTTAAACCCACGTTTAAAATAGAAATTTAGGGTTAAATAATATATGATAAGAACTCTAGGTTATGGTATATTAAAACAGAGGTTAAAGACAACGTTGTAGGTTTAATAAACTTAAGATTTAATACTAAAATTCAAAACTAATCACGTGTTTTAGGATTTATAAATCTTTGGCTTAAACTCAATCTTTATGTTTATCAAATGGACGATTAAGTTTTAAAGTTTAGCCTTAATAAATCCATAATTGTGAATTGAAGTTTTATTTTATTTAATCTAGGATTAAGAGTCGAAGTTTAAGTAAACAAAGTCCGCATTTAACAGTCATATTTATACAATTTAATTAAACTTAATTTTAAATAGTTGAATTAAAGCACTTATTAAAGCCATGATTATGAGTTAAATTTTATTTCTTTAGGTTTCTTAAACTCAAGTTTAAGCCAAAGTTTAAGACTTAAATAACTACTGAAAGGAACTCTAAATTTTGATTTATTAATTTAGATATTAAAGCAAGTATCCAAGATTTAATAAATTTTTCTTTAAGATTAAAAGTTTAACTTAAATAAAGTCATGATTAAAATTTAAAAATTACGTTTACTCTTAATTAAGAGAAAAATTTTGGTTTTGTATTAAAGCCATGATTATGTGTTAAATTTTATTTTTAATTAAATTTTAGGTTTAGGTTTCTTAAACTAAAGTTTAAATTAATATTTTGGACTAAATAACATCTGATAAAAACTTAAAATTTAGGTTTATTAATTAAAGATTAAAACAAAAATTGAAGATTTAATAAAATTTCTTTTAAAATTCAAAGTTTAGCTTAAATAAAACCCTAAATAAAATTTAAAAATTACGCTCTTAATTAAGAGCAAAAAGTTTAGAGTAAAATGCAGTCGAATATAATGTAGTTATCAGTAAAATGTTTAAAAAATATTTAAGCTTAACAAAGCGACGTTTAAGTATTTAAACTTTGTTAAAACCATAGTTTAAAAATAGTTTCTGTATTTAAACCAGTTTAATAATTTATTAATAAACTAGAGTTTTACCGAATTAATGCAGATTAAATTGATTTAAATTGTTAACTGAAAAATTTGTATTTAAACTTTAGATTAAATAAAAATTTATTGTAATTTTATTAAAGTCAATTAAACATAGTTTAAACTGTTGAAGTAAAGAGCTTTTTTCTGTTTGTTTTATTTTATTAATCTTTTATATTTTTCTTTTATTTCCCTTTCAAGCCTCCTGCCCCCGAGCAAAGCCTAGCTAATTAGACTTTTGCTTACTTAACATGGAAGATTTTTCTGTGCCTCTATTGGCGGACAGTGCAACAACAAACTTTAATCACAACAATAACAATAATACAAACCTTCATAATAACAATAACAACAACAATAACAATATGCATCATCATAAAGATCATATGTTAGCAGCTGGTAGTACACCCAGTACTACTTCTTTTATGTATGAAACACCACCCGCCTCTACCACTAAAGGTGAAATGTCAATAGCTAAAAGTGATTACACAACCTTTACCACTTGTATACAACAATCAGCTTTACTTGATCATCGTACAGCCATAGATGCTAATCTAGATGCTGGTGTATCATTGGGTGCTTTATGTGATTTAAAATTTTCCGGAGGACCAAATTCCATAATGAGTGCTAATTTAGTCAGTGAAACGAATACTAATTTTAAAGGTTTACCCTCAATAATGAGTGGTATAGAGACTAATCAAATAATGAGTGGTTTACAAAAGCTTAATAATACAACGGGAGCTTTAGGAGGACACACATTTTCCAATATTTTATTTGCCAGAGAAGCTATACAAACACATAATTCTAATAATAATAACAACAACAATAATAATAGTAATGCGCATTATTTAAATTTGAAAGGAGTTAATGAAGTACAAAGCACTGCCGAGGCCACACAACAACAACAACATCACTATTTACCAAATACCACTACTATAACAGCTACTACAGGACCACTAGTAGCAGGAACAGCCAGACAATTAACACCACCAGGACTTGTTGTTAATGCAGATAGTCATAATTTATTAGATTATAATATAGCCAGTTCATCGTCTAATGCTACTTCTACAACAACAACATCAGCTTTAACAAATCAGCAGCAACAACAGCAACAACAACATCACAATCTCAATACTAATACAGAATTAACAAGACTTCATCACAATGGTTTAGAAACACGAGTGGTAACAGCACTTAATGAAAATCATATAACTACAACAACAGCTACTACAACAAATGATACAACCCACAACACTGCCAGCAATACCAACAACAACCACAACAATATAAACAACATCATACATACAACACAACAAACTAACACTAATACATCATCATCATCATCAGCAGCAATAGCATCATCTTCATCGGCGACCATAACCTCAACAAGATCATCAACTTTACACAGTATTGAAGAATTAGCAGCCAGTTCCTGTACACCAACATCCTCAACATCAGCAACCTTAAATACTCTAGTAAATAATACAAATAATAATATAGCTGCCACTTCATCAACATCTGCAACAGCAACAGCAGCAGGAGTAACAGCTACTACATCTGTACCTTCTTTAATAATAAATCAAAATGAAACTCATAAACAGCAACAGCAACAACATCAGCAGCAGCAACAACAACAACAACAGCATGTTGCCACCCATATACAAGAAGTAACAAATTCTGCTAATAATCAGCAACAACAACAGCAAACTCACATAAATCAACAACATTTACAACACCAACAGCAGCATCAAATACAACAGCCACATCATCAGCAGCAGCAACAACAACAACATTTACTCAATTCCTCTACTTTAAGCAGTGATAGCAATGATTCCATTTCCGATTCAGATGAATATATTGATATGGAATTAAATGAAAGATCGGGTAAGTTTTTCAAAGAAAATTTTTTTTATTTTTCTTCTTTTTACATAATTTTTTAGCAAAGGATTATATTTGGCAATATTTTGTTGTTGGCAGACAAAGAAAGCTGCAAATAAACAAAAACAATATATAAATATAATTAAAACTTTAAATAAAAATTAATAATTTATAAATAATTATAAAAAAAAAACAACCAATAACCAACATCAACCACCTAAAAAGTTAAAAATTAAACAAACCACAGTAAACACTCTGGTTTAAACTATAATTTATAAACCTCTCTCTGGTTTAAACAGGATTAAAACAATAATTCTTAAACCCTAGTTAACCGAAACATATTTAAATGAGTTAAAAAAAAAAACAACATGAACCCAGTTAAAAAAAAAAAAGTTAAAAATAAATCCATTAAAAAAACCAAGATTATCTCTCTGGTTAAGAAGAGTAGGATGGTTTAATACTTAAACTATAGTTAACTGTTACATAAAAAAAATAAAATGAATTTATTTAAATATTTTTTAAATTGTAATTAAACTAATTAAAGTTTAGATTATCCTTCAGGTTTAAAAGAGAAAGGTTTAAAACTTAAACCCTAGTTAGCTGATACATATTTACTTGAACTTAAACTATCACAAAAATTAATCTTAAAGAAAAATTAAAAAAAAAACAACTTTAACCCATTAAAAAAAGTAAAAATAAATGCATTAAAAAACCCGAGATTATCTTTCCGGTTAAGAAGAGTAGGGTTTAATACTTAAACTTTAGTTAACAGTTACATTCTTATATATTTACATGAGTTTAAACTCAAACCGTTAATTAAAGATAAAATAAAGTTAACTAAATATTTTTTAAATTGTAATTAAACAAATTCAAATGAAGATTAACTTTTTTGGTTTAAAACTTAAACCCCAGTCAACTGAAACATATTTAAATGAACTTAAACTGTGTCAAAAATTAGTTTTAATTAAAGAAAAAATTATATTAAATATGTTTTAAATTGTAATTAAAATTTATCTCTCTATATTGCGTAGGATTTAAACAACAATTTTTAAACCCTAGTTAACTCAGACATATTAGCATGAGTTTAAAATGGAATGGGAAAACCAAAATTTATTTAATTAAATAGAATTTTAACGAAATTATATTTTAATTAGTTAAAAAAAGAAATAAAACTTTAACTAAACAAATTTATATTTATAAATTTAAACCACGGAAAACTATAGATTAAAAACAACTTAATCAAAACTTACTTAAATTAGTTTAAAATCATCAAGCCACTTTAAAATAGTTAAAAATAAATGCCACAAAAAATCTAAATTTATCTCCCTGGTTTAAAAAAGTAGGGTTTAATGCTTAAACTCTAGTTAACTGAAACATGTTTACATGAGTTTAAAAGTCAAAAGCAGTTGAGAATACAATAACTTTAATTTAATAAAATTAAATTATCGCTATATTGGGTAGGATTTAAACAACACTTTTTAAACCCTAGTTAACTGAGACATTAACATGAGTTATGTTGGTTTAGGAAATCTTAAATTTATTCAATTACATAAAAATTACATATTAATTATTTTAAAAAATATATTTTAACTAAACGAATTAATATTTATATATTTAAACGTCGAAAAACTATAGATTAAACACAAGTTAACCAAAACATATCTAAATCAGTTTAAAAAATCTACATCAACCCAATTTAAAAAAGTTAAAATAAACGGATTTTAACAACAATTTTTAATCCTAGTTCACTGAGACACATTAACATGATTTCAAGATGAAATAGGAAACCTAAAATTTATACAATTAAATAAATTTTTTTAGAAATTACATTTCAATTAGTTAAAAAATTATACTTTAAATAAACAAGTTAACCGAAATATATTTAAATAAGTTTAAAAAAGCAGTATCAACCTAATTTAAAAAAGTTAGACAAACGCTTTTAAACAAACCAAGATTATCTTTCTGGTATAAATTGTATGATTTAAAACTTAAACTATAGTTAACTCAAGATATTTACATCATTTTAAAAGGCAAAATCAGTTAATTAAAGATATAATTAATTTAATTAAATATATTTCAAATTGTAAATAAACAAATTAAAATTATATTTTTATATAGCGTAGGATTTAAATAAAAATTTTTAAACCCTAGTTAACTGAGACACATTAACATGAGTTTAAGATGAAAAAGGAAACCCAAAATTTATTTAATTTAATTAAATTTAAAAGAAATAACATTTCAATTAGTTAAAAAATTGTATATTAACTAAACAAATTGATTAATGAATTACGTTGCCACAGTGATCCCCAAATCATTTTTTTTAATACTAATTATTTCTCGAAAATATAAAATTTCAAAATTTCTGGTTACGGTCAAGAGAAGTTTTACCACATTATTAAATTATTTCTAAAAAAAAATTAACTTGGCACCACTGTAAAATGTAAGATACTGTTGCTAATATATCATCTTTCGTTTTATGAAAATTAAAAGTAAAATTAACGTTTATTTAAACTACAAGTTGAACCAATAGATCTGAGAAAATAAATTCGTTGTTTACTTAAAAGGTGGATTAATAGTTTAAACCTATATAGGGGTATTAGATGGAGTTTGAGTTTTCTCCATTAGGTCGTGATTTTGTTATGGGTACACCTAATATTTTCCCTTTTATGAATATATTTTATTAAAACTTTGTTCAATTGAAACTGCAAAATGATGCAGACAAAAATAGTTTTCAAGTCATATTAAAATTATTTTTTATTCGCTTAATATTTTTGGATTTATTAGAAAATTAAAGCCGTAAATTTTAAACAAATTTTGCTACTTTATTCAAATAATATAACGATAATCTTAAGATAAAAAGAGATAAATAGGACATACAAGTCTGTTGGTCTTATCAGTGTTTACAATAATGAATAAAAAAATATTTAAAATCGGACAAGAAACAAAACTTTGGTAAGCAATTAAACATTTTTATGTCAGAGGTACCCTACTTTGAGCAACCTAAGCTTCGCCCCAGAAGGGCTTGTTAGTTCCCTCTTACAAAATTAACTCTGCTACTTCTATGGTAAATTTAATGCAAATCCAATAAGGCGATCAGAATTTATAGATTTATTTCAAAAAAAATTTCCATTCTGCCCCACTGTGCAATGATTAATATATATGTTTGAGTGTGTGTATTTATGTTATGAATTTTTGATTCATAAAACGGTTATTTATGAACGAATGTCTGAGCCTTTTTAGCAAAAACGAAGTCCCTAGTAAAGGCTTCAGAAACTGGAAACACGGTTCTAAAAACCGTATCTCCTACATTTATGGACCGAGCTTGCTGAATATATATGCCAGTTATCGGTGGTCTGCATAAATGCCATTTCAACCGACGCATGGAAGCATTTTATTCTGGAGAATGTTTATATGTTCAGCAGCATTAATTTTTCCTTGAAGCCAAACTATTGGACCAACTCCAGAGCCCGAAAACCACCAACGTGTTTGACTTTTTTTTTTTTTGGTATATTTTTGATGAAAAGCTGAAAAAGTATGTTGAATTCCATCTAATCCACCTTTTTTATTTAAGATTAATATACATTTTTTTTTTGCCCACTAGTGTATTTCCACTTAGCTATAAGTATGCATGGGTATCCAAACTTAACTGTGAAGTAGTTTTTCCAGCTTTGGAATCCAAGCCTAATTGTCGGCGGCGGTATATGTATTCAATGTATTATAAAAAAACGAAAAAGTAAAGTGTGTTCTAAAAGAATATTACGCCGAAAAATACATTTTCTTGAATATATTTAATGCTTTCACTTTAAAAAAAAAGTTTCAGTAAAAAAGAGAAATTTTGAATTTTGCATGAAAAGCAATTTTTCTCATACATTTTTTCGAAATATCTCCTAAACTATTGAGCGGATAAAAAATTTGAAGGTAAAGCGATTAAAAGCAAATTTTATTCCCCATCATCATTTATATAAATCGTGCCGTAGTAGTGAAATATACTCGTGCAATAAAAAAACTCGAACTGATGGAAAAATAACTGAAAACATGAAACGAGTTTAGCAAGCGGAATTCTATTCTGTGGTACTTGTTCTTCTTCAAATGGTACTTTTTAAATTTTGTAAACAATTGAATACTAAACGTAGAAACATGAAATGAAAAATATAGGATTCTTTTTGTTTGAGAATCCATAAGAGAGTACTTTGTGGTACTTTTTTCACTTATCTATATAATTAATAGGTAAACACCTTTTTCATAATCCCTTTTAAGGTAACACTAATATATGGGGGTAGCGAAGCGCGCTGTGTTTAAGCTATTACAAATATTATTTAAACATTTATGAAATTATAACTTAATAAAACACAATTTGAATTAAAAATATATTATGATTTTTATTAGAAGAAATATATGCTAACGAAGTAGGGGATATACTACTGTTCCAATTAAAAATAAAATTTATCCCGAGGTGTCCATATTTGGAGGTCCACTTCCCGTACTTAAGACCCACTAAGAACCTGTGCACCTTCAAATCAATTGGAATAAACCTCAGGATTGTTTATGTGAAATTTCATTCAAATAAATTCAATACAGAATTATTAAAAAAAAAAAACAATTGCTTTGGTACCACTGTGTATCCCTTATATTGAAATTGTTCCCCATTAACCCTTTTTTAGGTTGAAGTGTCAATTTAAGCTGGTCTTTGGGTTAATGCAAATTTGAGTATAATAAAATTCTTAAGTAAATTATTTTACAACAACAACAAACTGAAAATCTACTGCAAATATTGCAATTTATAAAATATTCTTTAATACACATTTATAAATCTAATTTAAATAATATTAAGTTACTTGTGTTCTAATTACCATATGTCCTCAGTTAATCTAATAACAACAATAATGTCTCCTTCAAATTTGCATCTTTTCATTAAGAAAGAAAAAAACTTTAATTTGTTTGTTTTTTTTGTGGCAAAAACAATAAAACTAACAGACTGTAAAAATTTAAATAAACAAATACACATACAAACATATGTACATACTTGCAACAAGTACTTTATGCACCTAAATGACCATCAAATGTCAAATTTCAATGTCTCTATTATAAAACTCTATAATAAATGGAGATTAATAAAGAGAGACTGAAACAGAGAGAGTAATAAGACCGATAGATAAAGAGAGAGAAAGAATAAAAATGCAATCCCTATAAATAACACAAAAAAAAACCTTGACCTAAAACATTTTCAGCAGCAACTATAATATTATAAACTTTAACTAAACTTTATTTCTTATTAAAGTTAATGGCAGAGAAATGGAGAAATTTTAATTCATAAAAAATAGCATCTAAGAGAGAGAGACAGAGAATAAAAAACGATTTCAAATTTATTTAATTAAATAAATAAAACCGCACGCTCTATGTAATTGTTTTGTTTATTATTAGAGGCGACTCAACGACTGACTGACTACTTAGACATTTACAACAAATGTTGTCTATGCCGCTTGTTTATTATGAAATACAATTGATTGTGCATCATGTTGTTTAAGCAATGCGAGCGGCATAAAGTAGGAGGAAGGGAGGCAGGGAGGTTGGATTTGTATGTTTATGTCTCTGTTGGTTGAATATTTTCATCTAGTTGTTGGCCTTTAAAATAATGCAACAACACAAACAAACATAAACAAACACATACACATACTAACATACACACCCATATACATACATTCATACTCATTCATAAACAATCTACTTGCTGACATTCATCAATGTCAGTGTTGCATTAAATACAATTAATGAAAACAAATAAACAAACAACAATAAAAACAAACGCATAGAGCAGCATGTTGCTGTCAGCAGTAGCAGACTGCAACATTTTAGTATTTGAAATTGTAAGCAAACAAATTAAAAATAAAAAAAAAGAAGCAGATGAGATTTCGCGGGGTACAACTAAAATGAAAAAAGAAAAAAAAAAAACAAAATTAGCAATTAATCTAATGTTATGATGCTGATGCTGTTGCCGCTGCTAATGCTGCTGCAACAACAGACCTTCATATTCAGTGTCTAACATTTAAGGCTAAAGAGAAGAAGCTGAGGCGTAAAGTCTGATTAATATCAAACGTTGTTTTTATTTTTTTGTTTTATTGCGGAACCAGGGGATGAAAGTTGGTTTTTTTTCCTTTATGGTTTTGTGATGACATTGATGTTGTTGTTTTTGGTTTTTGTTGCCATATTCATTGTTGCAAGTAGTTAGTTGTTTTGTTTGTTTCTTTTAAAAGTAGGTGAAGGTTAAATAAAATAGTTTTTCCAAATACTTGTTGCTCTTCAGAGAATAGTAATAAGAAAGAGATAGAAAGAGTTGGCAAATGAAATGTAAGGAGTAGCAGCAGCAGCAGCTTTAAATAACAACTAATGCAGCTTCAATTCTTATTTTTTCTTTTGCGTTTCATTTTTTTTTTTCTTTTTTTTATAGAAAATTCATTCAAGAACATTTCTTGGTCGAAGTTTATGAATGAAATGTGTAAGGGGAAGGTTATCTTGGTAAGATGAGTAGTACATTAATGGTTATGATTTAAAGTTATTTTAAAAAGGTTTCTAGAACTTCTTTTGTAATACAAATTAAAGAGAATTATAAAAAAACGAGAGAAAAAGATATAGTCGGTCAAGCCCAACCATACACCATTGTATACAATATAATTGGGGCAGGGGTCTTTTATTAGACTTCGAGCCAAATGTGGACTGATATTCATATTATGTGTAAAATAAAAAATTAGAATACAGAATATTGAGTCGATGTTATCATTTATATGAATTTATTCACTTTTGGTTGATTCCCCAAAGATGGCCTTATATGGGAGCTATGCTAAATTACGGATCGATCTTTGTAAAATTTTATTTTTGTCGTATATTAACTTGATACTAACATTTTAATCGGATTTATGCCCGATAAAGTGATTTTCTGAAAACGGGCTTATACGGGAGCTATGGTCAATTATGAGCTATGAGCAATTATATAAAACTTATATGTGCCTAATTTCATTAAAATATTGCTGTATTTAAGGTATTTATGATGGTTAAACCCTTTTCCGGGAGGACATTTGTATGGGGCTAGGTGAAATAATGGACCGATCATAACTCTGAACTATTAGAAACCAGTATTCCACATTTCATTAATTTTTGTTCAAAATTACGACCTGTCTGATGGTCAGATGGACAGACGAACGGACGAAATCGACTCAAAAAGTGATTCCTAGCCGATTGATATACATAAGGGTGAGTCTTAGACCGACCAGTATTTTTGGGTGTTACAAACATCAGCACAAACGCATTATACCCTCCCCACCTATGGTGGTATAGGGTATAATTAAATACAAAACGATTCGCCATAATTCGGTTGTTTATGAACGAAATTGTTTGATTCAAAAAATAGAAATTTTATAAAAATATTTATAATCGATCTGTAAATAAAAATAAAAAATCTTTAGTTTAAATAGTGGCTTAAAAAACAAAAATGCTTCTTACTCGATAACTCAGTTATTATTGAACCGGTTTTTTCATTCGATAGCTCAGTTATTATTGAACCGATTTTTTCATTTTTTCAGAACGGAACTTTAGAAAAAAATTTCCCAGCGTTCTTTGCAAAAGCGAAGTCCTTAGTAGTACATACACAGGCTTCAGAAACTGGAAACCCGGTTCTAAAAACCGTTTTTTTTTTTGAGAATATCTCCACCGTTGATAAACCCATATTGTTGAATTTTAATAGTAAAATTCTCGAAAGGATTTCCGATAGTTTGATATATATATTATATATGTCACTTATCGGTGGGCTTCATAAACGCCATTTCAACCGACACACAGAGGGATGGACATAGTCCTATCGTCATTATTTCTTACGTTTCTGTGATAAAATCTAAATATGTAATAAATTATACATCAAATATAATAAAACTGCGAACTCAGTTTTTCTACAGTTTTTTAAAAATAGACAAGTTTTAAAAAAATATACAGTGTTTGACAATACAATGTAAACATTTCCTAATTTTTTTATAAATGGAACAAAATTCAAAATAAATAATTAGTTCATACTTTTATTTACTTAAATAAACAAAAATTAAGAACATAAATTATTAAATTCTAATA
>MINK01013559.1:0-13327 GCA_001735545.1 Phormia regina
ATAATATATGTGATGAAATGTGATTATATATATGATAAAATGGAATTATATATATGATATAATTTGTTTATATTTATGATAACATGAGATTATTAAATGATAAAAACATGAAAAAATTGAGGGTAATATTTAAGAAAAGGTTATAAACTTTACTAAGAGTTATTAGCAAGGTTACAAACTTCACTAATAAATGATAAAATTTAATCATAATAATGATTACGTACAAAAATACTTATTGTAACCTGGAATCATATATTACAATCATAGTATGTTGCTCTTTTTTCTCTACGTGTGGGTACGTGTTTATTTACTAAATTATCAATAATTAATTCGTGCGTCCTGTCCTAAATTGACCGACGGAGATTTGAAAGACTGGTTTACTAGTGAAATACAGAAGTATAATTAAATAAACTATTTTTATAAATAAATTTTTATTTTTGCAATAATATATTTTTTTTTTTTTGTAAAATAGTTATAAATTATTTTGTTATTAACAAAATTGGATTTTGTAGTTTTCTTACAGTACAAAATTTTTTATTATCAAATAAACAAATTTTAAAAGGTTTTTTTTAACTTTTAAAGCATTTTCTATTTTTTGGTGACTTGTTTTATTTCGAAATCCCCATTGTTGGACAATTTTTAAAAATTCTCAACGTCAACGCTGATTGTTAAGCAAATTGTAAATAATGTATTTATTTTCGATGTAGTACTCGTAATTGTTGTGCAGGCAGTGTACAAATATTTATAAGAATATAATTTTTTTGAACATATTATAATAAACCAAAATTCATGTACATACATACAAATACACCAAAAAAAACAACATAGATTTTTATATCAGAACATTACACTTTATCCAAGAATAATGAAAACATAGAAAAATTCTTAATTTTATTAATGTACTTTAATGATCAATTAAAGCATCACTGGATCGACCCAAAGCGGAAATGTCTAAAGCCGAGAGAGCAGCTCTACTAGAAAAGCAACATTTAAAAGAGTGTGAAGAAAATGATTACAAAATGCTTGAAGGTCTATTCACAGCACGTGCCTCAATAGATGATACCGATGACTCATATGAGGTAAATAGAATAAAATTGATCATGGTGAATACAAAATTATACATACATAGCATTTTTACAGAATGTAAATTTGTAAATACAAATAAATGTTTAAATCTTAAGAATTATATACTAAGATATATCAAATATTTTCTAAGATGTAAACATAAACCAAACATTGTATAGATTTATGCTTCTATTAATGCTTGCATGAATTCAATTAAATTTTTCAATGCCATATTACTTATATGTACACAACTCAGGTATGCTGGCAAAAAGTTCTATTGACTAGGGAGCTAACGATATCCAACAAAGATCTTAAAAAGTATCATTTTTTTTAATATAAAAACAAAATATATGTATTCATGTTACTGCATACATATATTTAGTAGTTACGTGAATTATGTTTTTACAACTGATTTGCGTTGTTTTTCTCCCTCTCTATCTCGATGTAACTATCAGATGAACTAATGAAAAAAAAAATTGAAAAAATAGCAATAGAACTTTTTGTCAGCACACCAACGGCAAATATACATAAACATTATGTTTTAATTGATTAATCTCTCATCTTTTTGTTATATAGGCTGGTGCATCTGTTGACTATAGCCATCGTCATCCCTTAAGACGTGAGACAGCAATCGAATTGTCACCGTCTAAACCACCTGCCGGCGGAGGAGTTATTGGCGCTTGCGACAGTAGTGACACTAGTGGCCCAGCTGCTGGTGCTTTTCAAGTGAAAAATGAACGTCCCTGGCAACGTAATGCCTCAATGGAACAACAACATACATATCATTCACCGGTAGTGCCACAACGTGCTACCAGTGAATTTCTAAATCCACCGTATGAGAGCACCAGTCGTCTCTTTAAGAAATCAAGTGAAAGTCTACAGAAAAATTCCAGTACTGACACTGACTATTCAGCACATCCATATCGTTTTATTAAGCAAAGTTCAAATGATACCACCACCTCAATGACCGGATCGTACAATATCGACACCCCATCTTTGACGGCTGAGCCATCTCTGGATGCTGTTGATATACAGTCACAATCGCAATCACAATCGCAGACCTTAGCGACAACAGTGCTCGAGGGTGGTGTTAGTTTAAGTGGAGGTAGTAGTCTGAGCATCTCTGCACGTTATCAACCGTTACGTACTTCGTCCGTTGGTGCTTCTGATGTTAAGCGACCAACTGACGAATGTTCGTCTTCCCTCGATTTTGGAACAACGAATATAATGGCGCAGGTGCAACCTCCTCCACGTGCTATGCAATTGAAGAAACAGTTTAGCTTGGACCAAGGCAAACAGCAACAACCACCACCAATACCACCAACCTCACGTTTATCATGTACCGATACACCCACCTCAAGCACAGAATTAGCACCTTCATCATCATCATCGGCATCGGCATCAGTATCAGTAGCAACATCATCCAAATTACAAACACCTTCGAAACATGCTGCACCAGCTACATCTACGGTTGCCGCAGGTGCTGTATTGCCTTCAACGGTTCCTGCCAAATTGATTTCCTCACTTAAACCACCGCTCACCAGTAAACTCGGCATGAACATACTCAAAGAGAGTAGCTCGAGCACTGAAGAATCAAAGGATGGTGACCAGACTGGTGTCACATCCAGTGGCGGCACTGCAGTTGTTATACCACAAATAAGCACCGATCTTGTCCAAGATGAAATCGCAAAACTTTCATCGAACATAAAGAGCAGTACAGAATCTGAAAAGGATCCGCCCTACAATGAAACAATGTGCTGATTTTTGATGAAACTCCAGGCGATTATTTTTATTATGGATCATAACATCGCTGTCTAATGAAATTCCACACACACACATCAATTGTCATTTTTATATTGCTCATGATATCGCCACAATGTCCAGTACATTTGCGCTATATATTAGATATCGAAATGAGAATTGAATGGGAATTAAGTAAATGAAAAGTAATACAATAGATGTATCTTTTTTTCTTTTTGTTTGTAAATAGAATTTTAATTTGGTAACAGAGCAATTGATTTTAATTTTGTAAAAATATTTAAATAACAAACAAATTATAATGATGTGCAAATACAATACATTTCGGTTGTTCAAAAAAACAAAAACGCCTAAACTCGAAGCGTAATTTTCTTTTTCGCCTAACAACTTTTCCAAATTATTAACTCTCCTTATGCATCTGCGTTTGTAAAATGTTTAAATTATAAATGAAAAATCTAATTTTATTCTAAGCTAATTTTAATTAAACGTATTAAATCAAAAACTAAGTAGTTATTACAACAATTATATTTATAGAATCAATTAAAATTAAGTGTAAACAAAACATAGAATCGATTAAATGATTAATTATTTGCAAAAAGACCATTTGTATACATAAATAATATATAGAAATAATTTAGAAATGTTTAAAATATATACTAATATACGTATGTATGTAGTATATGTGTGTTTGTATGTATGGTGTAAACATATTTTTAAAAAATGTATTTATGTTTTAAATTTAACAAAAATATTTATCTATGTACTTAAATTATACATTTAAGAATTGCCATTTATTAAAACAAATTAAAAACAAAAGAAGAAAAGAAAAAAAAATAATAATTATTACGTTTTTAAACAAAATACAAAACAAAAGAAACAAAAATCAATGAATATTTTATTTGCGTCCAATTAAAAGGTGTGAATTTTTTTTACGTGTAGATTATAATTTACATACATTGTATACAAATTTACAACAAACACTTTGCTTATGAATTTTATTAATTTTACACTTTCTTCTAATTGCAACAAAGTAGACACTCTTCATTAATCCTTCACTGTATTAGATTCATGATGGATATATAGCAATTAGCCACGATCTAGGAAGATATTTTATGTCAAATGATTAAAAATTATTATTCTTCACTATCTTAATAAAAAGTCTCTATAAATTTACATAGATTTGTTCAATTTAAACTAAAAAGAATATTGTATTTTAAAATTTTAATTAAAAACAAATAATAATGCATCAAAAATGCGTGCTTTGCGAAAAACTAAAACAAAAAATTGTACAAAAAATTTATATCCTGTTATAAAATCATATTATACGTAGAAAAGAAATAGAACTATATGATACCCTACACCATCATGTATGTAGAATCAATATTCGGCGGGGGTTCATATATTAAACGTGTGGCCAATTCTGGATCAATACTTTCACTTAATATTAAATAAAATATATAAATACAGGATATTACTTTAATACTAATATTTAAGTGAATTTAAAATGATTTCCGAAAATATGTTTATAAAGTAGCCATTATAAATTATGGACCGAACCTCGTTAAATTTGACACTGTAATTTCTACTTAAATGAAACTTATTTGTGTCGAATATTAATATGATACTGATATTTGTATGGGATATATCCACGTCAAAGGGATTTTTGGAAGATGGATTTATATCGGAGCTATGGTGAATTATGGATTGATCTTGATGGCACAATGATTGTTATATATACAAACCTGTTGCGACCTGTACTTTGTTTTCAAGGACAAACTTTATATTGACTCAGAAAGTAAATCAGTTGTTAAACTTTAAGTTGCTAGTCCGAAGAAGTTATCTCTGCATTACAAATATCAGCACAAACGCATAGTACCTCAATCGTTAAATCCTTAATCCGTGAGGACATTTGCATTTGGGCTAGATGAAAAATGAACTATAACTAATTTCTAATTAGGCTTCATCATTCGACCATAAAAACCAAATTTAAATAAAATATTTTCAAAATTGCTTCTTGTAGTTAAATTATAATAGGGTTAACTGATATTTAAATAAAAAATATGTAATTAGAAGCTTAACAGAATTAGAAGCTAAACAGCTTAAAGGCTTAAGCAAATACAACATAAATGATGCACTGTGACCCCAAATTATACGTAAGTGAAAATATTGTAATTTGATTTATTATAGATTCATTTTTTACTAATATATTATTAAATAAAACAAGTTGCATAAATATTTTATAATAATTTGTATTTAATTGTCGCATCCATATTGTTTGCTATCCAGACCCTTTAGCTTATTGAGCCTTATGGAACTAAATTAATTTGTATAATTCTATCAATAATATTGTTCTTTAATTAATCTATAGGTCTAATAATATCTCTTGAACTTCTGATATAATTGATATAATTGGCTGTAAAAAAATAATAATTCTTATATATCGGATCCAACAATATATATTTTTAAATCTAGCAATTAATTTCTTATCATCAAAATTAACACGAAATTATTGATTTTAATTTAATTAATAACTGATTTTAATTTGTCGATTATCCTAATGAGAAAACAGTACTAAGTAATTGGTACAATAATAAAAAAAAAACAGATAAATAATAAAAATTAGACAATAAAATCAAACTTAATAACACATTTCCTATCGCAACTTTCAATTTTATTATAACATTTTTTATTCACCTACATAAATATAATTGTGGATTCGGACACCATGATCAATTAAATTTTACAATTTTAAGAACTCCATAAACGCTTTTAGCTTTTTTCTGCTTTACTTATTTAAAGTCGATTTAAATATATTTTTGGCGTTCAAAAGTAAAAATTTTTACGTGTGTAAGTGATCAGATTTCTATTAAAGAACCTTGATATAAATAAAATTTTTAAATTCACCACATTTGTTTCATAAACATTTTATAAATGAAATATTTACAATTTATATGTTAATACAAAATAAACATATAAGGATGTAAAAAAAAATTAAATAATGTCAAAAAAATCTTGAGAAAAGGATTTTACAATAAATAAATGTTAAGCTTCTTTATTGTTTTCAAAAATCGAATTAAAAATTCATATATTAATATTAATATCCATTCTTTTAAGCCTTAAGATAGTAATATTTAAGAAATTTGTATTTTATACCTAATTATTAATAACACTGTGTTCGAAAATGGAAATTTTTTTCACAGTGTAAATTAGCATAGCATATTCTTACTTAAAGTACATACATATCTATAATAAATTTAATTAAACTAAAATAGGTATGTATTTATATGAACTTTTAATAAACTATAAAAAATTTATACTGTTCTGAAAATCATTAATACGAGACATTCATAAGCAAAGATTACTAAAATGGTGTTAAGAAGTGGCTGCCAGCAAAAGTACCCAAAAAAACGATATCGAGGCAATCTTTTATACCCTTTACTATCTTACTGACAAATAATAAATTGTTCGCCTTAAAGTATACTTTTATTTTTCATATTTATAAATCTACATCAAAATGCTAAATATACATGTTTCCAGAAGGTCTATTTACACCTTCTTTTAGATGGAGTTGCTCATGTTTACATGCATTCTAGAATGCCTTCCGACTTCGCTTCTCTTAGAAGGAATGTGTATCATTCCAGCATTTTTTAATATATTTTGTTGTAAGCAACAACAAAATTGTACGAAATAACTTGGCGAATGTGTAAGGCCTTGTTTGCACTGACATCACGTTTAAAAAAATACAAGAACACGGAATTTATTTTATTTTTTCAATATTCTTTCTAGGGTTTGAAAATCATTTTTAAGCATCAGTGTTCCCAGGGGTTGAGAAAAAAAGAGGCTAAATAGGACTTTAATGTCAGAAAAGGCTAAATATCCCAAAAATTAAAGCTAAAAAAAAGCTAATATAAAGTTTTATTTAAAACCGCATATATTTTATTTCATATTATTGGTTTTTATATTTTTTAAAAATATATTTGTGAATTTATAAATATAACGTAAATAATTTATATAAACAATAAAGTTTGTTAAAAGATTATTATAATCTTTAGTAGAATTAAGCGCCGCAGACAACAATTTTTCTTATATATAAATAATTTCGATTTTTAGTGCAAATAAATGAATAAATTTATGATTTTTAAAAATTAAATTAATAAATTTTTAGCCTTTTTAAAGAAAAGTTAAGAATAATAACGGAAAAAAGAAAATTTAGAGGCTAAAACTAAAATAAAAAGGCTAAACTGGCAACACTGTTAAGCATATATCCAGCATTTATAAACCGAATTTCAACAGAAATATATAGCAGTTGTCGGTAGACTTCATAAACGTCATTTCAACCGACATACAGATGAACGAACACTGACCTATCGCCAACATTTCTTAGAAGGATTTAGAAAATTTTTTGCTTTCCAGCAAAAATAAATACAATATATTCTTACTTCCAAAATATTATTACACACTTAATGTCTTGTGCTAAATAAAAGTGCCAATAAAACATAATTTCACTATTCATGACATTCTTATCACGAAATAGTATCAAAAATGGAACATTTATTAGACTATTTCTGAATCTCACTTTTAGATTCTTACTTACTTGTCTAGATATTATTCTTTTACTGGGACATTTTATTTAGCAAAATGCGACATTGAAAGAATAAAATTTTATAAATTCTTTAATTTGTGACAATATTATTTACTTTGGATCCTGGAAGGATAGCCTTAGAACATTACAAAATATTTATAACAAGAAATGATTTTGACACAGAAAATAAGAAAAGTCATATTAAAAATACTGATTTATTAAAAGCCTAAAGTCGAATTTTGTGAAAGAAATAGAATAAGAAAGATATCTATTAAGATAGATTCTATTTCAATAGATTAAATTTTACAAATAATGTTATTTATATGTCTAATATGTATTACTAAAACAATTCGGTTAATCGAATAATTTGACAATAATCGATTATTAACCGATAAACCTAAAACCTCGAAAAATTATTTGTCTGTGGTAAACGGTAAAAAAATCGGTAATTTTTTTGCATACAATTTATTTTTGATGAAATATTACAATTTCGGCATCGGTATTAGTTACAGTAAACAACTTTAAATGCTATATGATCGGTATTTATAACGGAATCGGTTTCCAACCTTGCAAATTTTCCATTTTTTATCTTTGGTCATTTTTTAATTCCTTTGGTTGTCATTTTGGTGATTTTTGGGTGTCATTCTTAGACATTTGATAGTCGTTAACCTTAAGCACCTTGTTTGTTTCAGAGCCATATAAAACTTTATGCTGGAATTGAAATTCCAATTGCTCAGAAATTGTTGCATCTATCTAAGTAGTCTCAATTAATTAACTCAAAAACATAAACACTCATATTTATTAAACAATAACTAATATTAAAAAATCTAGTTCATAAAAAAATACATAACTTAAATCATATTTGCATGAGCATAATTTTAGGCTGTTATTTATCCATATATCTGTAATCCTAAAAGTAGAACTAAATTAATTCTAAGAAACTAAATATTGAGTTGTTCAACTCTTCCTCTCCACAAAGTTTTTTTTTTCGTTAAATATGGTAAAATTATATTTTTATGCTAATCATAAGCTATATGTACGTAGTTATGAATGTAATGTTTTAATGAATCCCTAAGTGTACATATAATGAATTCTTGTTACCTTATATACAAGTTCAAATGTTTATTATACATATACATACATATGTATAAATAATAATATTAACAATGTTAAACTAGTGAAGAATTGTATTTACTGGTGAAATCTAAAAAAATGAAAAATATTACTTTATTTTTGTTGATATTTTTAATAAAGTGAATATTAGAATTTTAAAATGATATTTTTTATTAAGCTTGTGTTACATTAGAATTATTTATTTAATAAAATATTAAACAACAACAAATTGCATTTAAAGAGCAAAGAATGAAAAAAAAAGTAATAGACCAATAAATATTTTGAGAATGTTTACATAAATTGTTTTTTATTTAAAAAAAATATATAGGATTATTGTTATTATTATATTATATCAATTTCAATTTTTTCATAATTCATAGGCAAATGGTTTATACGCCTAAAAAAATGTTATTGTCAAAATAATCATAAATCATTTTCTTTGCACTGCAGCGCGGTGTTTTCCACAAGGGTTTTTGAAAATAATTCCTTAACTTGTGAACGGTTAAGAGCTGAAGTGTATTCTGAAAAATAATGTTAATATTGCATTTAAATGAAACGAGATTGGGTTGTATATTCGGCTAAGTCGAATACACTTAACCATCTTACTGAGGAATAAAATTTTCGCCTTAATGTATACTTTAATACTTACACATATATAAATTTACACTACAATGCACAGTGGGCATTGCCAAAAGCAAAATAAATGGTAAGAAAACGTGTGAGTGTAATTTTGACAAGTTCTGGATGTTCACCCCTCATCCAGCAGTGATAAAAATTATGTATTTTGGATGAGAAGTTGAACTTTGTGGTTGGTTCTGTGAATAAAATTATATAGCTCATTATGTTTTTAAAGGTTTTGCAAAAATTTATTACAGCCTACCGGTAAACCTTGTCACACTAGGTATATTTTCGGAAAAAATTCAAATTTTCAATAATAAAAACTTCTACCTTTTAAAATATATAGTATCAATTCCTCATTAAATATTTTATATCATGTGAAAAAAATTATGTTAATACCTAAAAACATTTAGAAGTTATTCAATCTAAAATTTTAGAAATATGTCCAGCTAAATAAAATTTGCATTTGTTCGTATTGCTGCAAGAAAGGTGTGCTAAAAATTTTAAATAGTACTAATTTTTACATAGTTTTAAAGAAGACACAATTTCCTTTTGAATGATTTCTAATATGACTATTTTGTATTTGCAATGTTTCTTATAAATAAATTTTATATTTTTGCAAAACGCAAAAAAAAAAAAAAATAAGTTCTACGGCAAAATCTCAAAAAAGTCAAGGGTAAAAATGAAGAATTTTTTAAAATATTTTTTAAATCATGCGAGATAATTTCACACAATTGTCTTACTTAGGAAAATGTAAAAATATTTAAAATCAATTTATATTTGCAAATGTTATAATCCCCGATGTTTTTCATCCTCGAGGTGGTCAATGCAGTGGGCCAACATCGTCTTCCGTGCTACAGCTACAGACTATCTAAAAGCCTTACTACCTTAAGTTTCATTTAAATCGGTATAGTGGTTTCAAAATTCCAGACTTATTACCATTTAATTTGCTTTTGGTCCTACTTATACATGTTAGTGCGATCTAAACCTGTATATGATTCTTGCTTCATTATTATAAAGTATTTGGTAAGAAATATGGTGATATTTACAATTTATTTACCTATATATTAAATTTATTTTCTATCCTATAATAAATGAGTTTTTGGTCATTAAAAAACATTGCATTAGGAGAGCCAATCACTACAACCCTTAGGACAGTGTCAAAGTACACCGGGCTTTAAAGTGTTCGTTACTTTGTATCAATTTCAAATAAGTTTATTCCATTATTCGTTTACAAATAATTTATATTTATTTATTTATTTATTTATTTATTTATTTATTTATTTATTTATTTATTATTTTTAAATAGCGATAGTACATTGACTTAAACTCTATATAATGAAAATTTCTTAAAAATTCTTCTTTCTTTATAAAATGTCAAGTTAATATGAACAGTCTGTTCGTTGTATTAATAAACACTATGAAATTAACCCATTAAATGTTAACAGTAATTCCTCAATAAATTTCCAATAAATAAATAAATAATTTTTAAATTTCACTACAATAAAATCACAAAGCATTTTCCAAAAAAATAAAATTAATAAAAACAACTTTTATATAATCTTTAATAGTCCTTAAAGGGTTTAAAAATCTTGTTGAAATGTATGTGAGAAACAAATTCATTTTATAGAAAAATATAAATTTATATATTGTTCATATATACATATGTATATGTTAATATTTGACTTTCATTCAATCCATCTCCTTTTCCTCTTGACAACCGACGATGAGCCAGAATAATACATGCATATTCATAGACATATGTATGTACAGTCATCCATCCATTAATATTTCCATATGGGTTGAAGAATCTGCATTTGACTGGCATGTTATTTTCTTGTTTTAATTTTTGAATTTTTAAAGTTTTTTTTTTTTTTGTTTTGTTCGCCATAAAATATTTGACATGCAATTTGGCAAAGCTGTCATATTTATTTAAACAAGTTTTTTTGTTTGTCTTTTTTTTCAGTGCATATTTGTTTAAACTAAATTTATAGTTTTTTTCTTTAAGTTATAATTTGTTGTCAAATTTATTTTTAAATAATAAATTTTTATTGCAAAGGTTTATGTATATACATTCACATACAAAAAAATTTATAATTAGTTTTATTTAAATTTTTATTAAATTTATATTTAATACATTTATATTAAGCTTTAAAATATTTTAAACTCATTTTAAAAATTATCACTCACACTTTTAATGCTGCTGTAGTAGTGTTTAACTTTCTAAACATTGTTTATACATATGTATTTGTTTAGTCAATTGTTTAGTTTTTTTTATTGTGTTAACAATATTAACAAAGAACATAATTAAATTCCTATTAAAATGAATATTAATTGACAGTTGTTTGGTAATTTAAATATAACGCATTTGATTTTAATTTACACTGGCAAACAAAAGAGAACACTAATTATTGTACTAAATTTAGCTCTTACAAAAAAGTCCATTAAATTTGAATTATAGAAAAATGTCTGCCACAAGCAATTAATTATTATAAAATATTTCTAAAAACTTCTTAAAGATATTTTGTGTTTCGTTATACAGTTTTAAAATTGTTTTTATTCTTAATTTCAGTCCATTTATTTAGAACATATAACCATTTTAATAATTTTGTTAACTAGTTTTTTTTATTTTTTTATGTTAAATACTTTTTCCACTCTAGCAATTATTTAATATATTTTTTTAATATTTTTTTATTGAATTTTTAAATATATTAATTTATGCAAAACTTTAATGGTATGTGTAGAACATAAATTTGATATGTTTATTTACTTTTATATTGTTTATTTTGTTTTATTTTTTCATTGAAAATAAACATATCTGTACATTGAATAAATATTAGAAAAAAATTTTAATTATTTTTTTTTAAATCATAGTTAATTGAACAGATGTCTAATTATTAAAAGTAATTGTGTAACTAAAACAATGAAGTTAATGAAAAAATAAAACAAATTAGAAATTGACAGTTTAAAATGATACCCTATACCATGTATACAAGTTTCATCAAAAAATTCTGAAATTATATAATAATCAAGACGAAGTCTGTCCGTTTGTTCAACAAAATATAACCGGGTTCACACACAGCAATTTTTCTTGCCGCAATTGTATGTTTAAAGGAGAGACAGGAGAATAGAATACTAAACTTTTACATTCTCTTTACCTCTCTCGTTTATAAAGTCGGAATTGCAGCAAGAAAAATTGCTGTGTGTGAACCTCTACTATGAAGATAAGTCAAAAAACCAAAAAATTTTATAAAAATGAGGATTTAAAAATCCTCAAACATATAAAAAATTTTCACTAATTTCTTCTCAAAGAGAAATTAGTAATATGATCAAAATGTTATTATTATTATTTTTAATTTACAAATATGGAGCCATTTAAACCTACGGACTGACATTGTTAAAAAAATACATCTGAAAATAGTTCCATAACGAATTGCGTTCTTAAAGGCTATATAGATCATAAAAAGGACTATTATAGATATGCTCCAAAAAAGAGGTTTATACACATAAAAATGCTATTCAAAAATAATGCTAAAAATTAACAAAAAATAATAATAAATTTTTCGACTAAATAACTAAACATATGAATAATTATTTACTTTAATTTAAAATATGCAAATATATTTATATAATTTCAATTCTTAAATTTTACTGTAGAAAGATTTTAAAATAAAATGTGCAACAATGTGTTATTTAAAATAGCTACCAAAAATTCTTAAAATTATCTAAAATGGAAAAAAGTTTGGTTTATTTAAATTCCACGAATATTTACAAATTATTTTTCATATTTTAGATTGTCTTGATCATAATCGATTTTACAAGTTTCATTCTAAATTCCAAATCACATTTATACACAGAAAAACGTAAAAATCGACTTCAATTACGAAATTTGTAATTTTAACTAATTTTGCTCTAATGATCAAAATGATGATATTAATAACGACAATAATTGATTTTATTATTACTTCTTTTTCTTAAAAAGACATAATGAGCTGAAAATTGTTGAAAAATTTGTCAAATTTACTTTATTTCTTCATTTATATAGAAAAAAATTTAATTTTTATTTATATTTTTTGTAAGAACTGTTAATTTCTTTGAAAAATAAAATTATAGAAATTAAAATATTAATTATATTAATATATAATATAATTAAACTCCAATACAAATTTAGTTAATAATTTTATTAAAAAA
>MINK01013568.1:309-14209 GCA_001735545.1 Phormia regina
TCGTTAAATCGACTCAAAAAGTGATTCTGAGTCGAAAGGTATACTTTAAGGTGGGTGTAGGAAGATTTTTTCTCTGCGTTGCAATATTTGCACAGACACATAATACCCCAACCACCTTTAGTGGTGTAGGGTATAAAACGTGCAACAAAGTCTCCCTTATGAATTCTCATTAACTAAGGACCACAGGTACTTAATTTCTTGTTTCTAGGTTCATAATTATAGAAAATTCAAAAAGTACCATTAAAATAACAAAAAAGTACCACAAAGTTATGGATTCTTATTAACTAAAGACCACATATTCCTAATTTCATGTTTCTAGGTTCATAACTATAGAAACATCGAAAAATACCATTAGAAGAACAAAAAAAAAAAGTACCACATCGGACCATGCGTATTTAATTTTATGTTTCTAAAAAGTACCATTAGAAGAACAAAAAAAAGTCCCTTCTCTTGATTTCTTACTAATAGGATCATATATCTTTAAGTACCACGAATTCCACTCTTCTGAATTCTTATCCACATAGGACTACATTTACTTAATCTTATGTTTCTAAGTTTAATATAATGGAATAAAATAATAGAATAATAGTTTGAATAGAATGTAATTTCCCGCTTTTACCCCCTTTTTGGTACTTTTTTTCACCCTTCGAGGTATTAAAAATTGTATTCCAATAAATTTCTAAATAGTAGTCGAATGTCATATTAAAATCCTCATATGAATATTTCAATATATTTATAAAAAAATGTTTTATGAAAAAAAGTACCAAAAATACGTACGATTTTTACCCCATAAACTTTTGAATTTCTAAAAAGTACAGAATTTGTATTTCTAATTTTTTGTCAAGTTATGAATACGACATAAATTCTATCTGTATGTTCATTGGTTTCAAAGATACATATGGTGCCAAAAAAAAGCCCCAAAATACAGTTTTTACCCGTTTTCTCCCTAAAACAGCTGATTTTCAAAAAAGTACTAGACACCTGTCCAATTATTTTTTAAAGGAATAACGATAACTATTCAACTTATTTTGTATCATTATTAGTTTGCGAGTTATAAGGTTTCAAATCCAATGAATTCTATATATTGTGAAACAGTTTTTCTTTTGGATATCCGTTCAATTGTTAGTCAGGAAATATCGTATTTGAGCCAGACAATTAAATAATGAAACATTTACTTAGATATTTCATATACTTTACGTAGGGTCCACACGAGATATTTTTCTATCACAACAAATAATAAAACGACCTCAGAGGTACTGTAATTTTAAAAAATTCGCAGATCAATTTCCATTTAGTCCACAATTTTTTTTATGAATGAATACGAAAAAAATTGTTTGCCGACAATTGTAATCCATTGTAATCAGTGTTTTTTTATAGTATTATCGAATCCTCAATGGAATTGGATTGACAAAGAAATTTCAACTTGAAATTGGTTTATGAAAACGTAACGAAAATAATTTTTTGTTAAAGAAAAACCAACCGCGCGTTGGATTCTATAAAAATTTATTAAAAACAAAACTCACATTATTTATTTATTTTTTTTTTTTACATTTATTATTTATATTTCTATATATATATTTTCTGTTGTTAGATATTACATAAAAGTTATAAGCTAAATTATATTATATAATATTATTACAAAGAAACATTTTTTTTGTTTTCATTAAAAAAGATTGTTAAACATTTTCGAAAGATATTTTTCTATAATTATAAAAAAAAAGAAATCATATAAAGGATAATTTAAATAATGTTAAAACAATTAAATAACAAAGTAACGTAGAGTAGATAATATTTTTCAAGGAGTCAAATCTGTTTCATTTTTTTCAAGGAGTTTTAATAAGTTATACACATAAAAAAATCAACATAAAAAATACTCCTCCAAATCTTACATTTAAACAAATTATAGAAATTATAAAAAAAAAGAAAACAAAAGATTAAATTTAATTTCTGAACTAATAACTAATCAAATGAAATAAATGTCTTTAGAAATTCTCATTATAAAAGAGTGGTAAAAGGGGAAAAATTAAAATTATTTGCGTCTAGTGCGCGTTCCTCTTTTAACCGGTTCAGAAGTTTCAACGGCTGGTGACTCAATATCGGGTGTATTTTGATGTGTCGAAGTAGTGGCAGCTTCTGTCTCTTCATGTTCATCAAAATGTACATTTTTACGGCCTCTCCCTCTACCCCGGGTAGCCTTTGACTCGCCAGAAGTTTCGGTATCACCTACTTCTTCTGCGGTTTTACCTTTGCGGCTTCTTTTTACTGGCACTGCTGGTGAATCTGTCGCCGTAGTAGCCGTTGCCGCTTTACGTCCTCTTTTATTGGCTGGTTTATCTATAGCTTCAGTATCAATGTGTTCTTCTATGTCTTCAGCACCACCTTCTATCGTAGTGGCAGAAGCCAGTCTATGTTCTCGTTTTTGAGGAGAATTTTTATTCTTAGCTACTTTCTCATCTTCTACTTCAGAGCTATGAACTTCTGTATCAGTTGTTGCTACTACTACTACTGGAGTTGATACTTTTGTTGGAGCTTTTCTCGCTCTAGCTCTTTTGGGTGGATCGATGGCTGCAGCTGCTAAAGCGTCTTCTTCGATTCTAGCTTTGGCAGCTGCTGCCGCATTGCGTCTGCCTGCAATACGTGTAGGTGGTGTTGGTGCATCTACCGATGGTGAAGAATCTTGTTTTTCAATTTCTAACTCCAAAGGAGATTTTTTAGCGGGAGGTTCATCGTTTTTGTGATGTTCTTCTTCAGTTATTTTAGCTTTGCGACCACCTTTGCGTCCTTTGGCAGCAGGATGTGCTGGAGGCGGTGTGGTATGTATGTCAACTTCTTTTTCTTCCACCACAACTGATGTTTTTTCGGGTTCAACACTATGATCTTCTTTAGCATTGGCAGTATGTTTTCCTCGTCCACGACCTTTAGTAGCTTGAGGAGTTCCTTCCACTTCAGTGTCAATTGTGGATGCTTTGCGACCACGTCTAGCTGGGGTACGTTGAGGTGTTGCTGTGTTATCCATTCCTGCGGCTGCCGCCAATAAACCTCGTTTTTTGGGAGTTTCTCCTTTGGCACGTTCTTCCTCAAGAAATTGCTGAACTTTTGCGGTCGGTTTTCGTGTTCGTCCTCTGGCTGTTGTAGCTGATGCCGTAGACGAAGGTGAGGGTGAGGAATTTATTATGGGCGCTGATGTAATGGTAGCGGTAGGCGAAGTTTTTGTTGCTTCTAAGGGTTTTCTTGGTGAATCTGTTTTCTTTTTTGTTTTGGTCGTTACTTCACCGTCGGAAGTTTCATCATAGTTGTGATATGCTGTAGCAGCTCTGCGCTGTGGTACGTTACGTGCTCTTCTGCCGGGTGTATCATCAACCTCCTGTGATTCAGCTGTTATGTGTTCAATTGTAGAGGCCTTGCGACCTCTTCTTGCAGCAGGGGCAACACGTTGTGGTGTTTCAGTATGAGCACTAAGGATATCTAATTTTGTTTCGAGCTCCTTAACCGACTTTTCATCACTATGTTGATCTTTCTCCAACGGTATTTGATCATGACTATCTGCATGTGATTCTTTACGTTTACGACCTCTATGTTTTATATCTGGTGAGTGTGATGTAGTTGGTTGCTCAGGTTGTTCTTGATGCTCATTTCTCTTTCTACGACCTCTGCCTTTTTTAGTTTCTTCTGGTGGCTGTTCTTTTTTATTTTCAATGTCCACAGAAATAATATTTGCCACATTCTGTTGATCAAGATCGGGTTCATTGTCTTGTTTTTTCCTTCCCGTAACACGTCGTTTATTTGATGCGTCAGTACTTTCAATATGTAATGTTTCATCTTCGGTATCGTGTTTTTCTGGAACATGCTGGTCTTCCACTTCCTCATGTTTCTTTCTACCAATGTTGCGTCTTTTACTTGTTGATTCGCCACTTTCAACGTGTTTTGCTTCTTCTGTATCATGTTTTTCTGAAGTTAGTTCAGCGTGACCTTGATTATTTTCATCGGTATCAGTATTTTCGTCATGTTTGGTTTCTTCAGATCCCTTATCAGCATTATGATGATGTTCATCCTTTCCATGCGCCTGTTTCTTCTTACCGATGATACGGCGTTTAGTAGTTGTTTCGATCTGTGCGGCTGGTTCTTCTTCGGTTTCATGTTCTTCTGCAACTTGCTTTTTTCTTCCTACACGTCTCTTGCTTGAAGTAGAACTATCACCATGATCATGTTCAATTTCCTTTGCCGCCGCCCTTTTCTTTGTTGTCTCCAATGTTTCTTGTTCTTCTGAGTGATATTCCTCGCCAGCTGCTTTTCTACGTCCCTTTCTCATCGTAGTCTCTGTATGATTTTCCACTTGAGGAGATGTAATTTTATCAACCGCCTCTTCGGGTTCAAGGTTAACTTCAGTTATTTTAACTTCAGACAACAAGGGTTCTTCTTCTGCAGGCTCTTCCACTTGTTCAGTAGTAGGATAGTGTTCTTCGTTATCATCATGTCTGCCTCTTCTTCTTCGGGATTTTGTTGGTATTTCTTCATGATGCTCGACATGATCATCTTGTATGGCTGCTGCATGACGTCTTGAAGATTTCTGAAGTTTTTTAGTTACTTCTTTTTCAGTTTGAACTTCATCTACTTGTTCAGGAAGATGTTCATTTTGAGGAGTTGAGATATCTTCATGATCTTCGTCAATTTCAGACATTTGATGTATAGCCCGTCTCTTGGTAGGTTTTTCATCGGCCAAAGAGCCCTGACTAGTTTCAGAAACTGTACGTATACGTTTAACGCGTTTTTTGACAGAATTGTCTTCCTTCTTATTTAATTTTTTCGCAGCATCAAGTTGTACGTCGTCCTCATTTGTGTGATTATCTTCATCGGAACTATCGTCTAAGATCACTATATTAGCTATTTCGGTGCTTTCAATTGTTTTTGGCGTTTTCTCAGTGTCTTCCAAAGATTCTTTTTGATTTTCCATAACAAGAGGTAATTCTTGGTGATTGGAGCTTGGACAATCTTTAAGAACTTCAACTGCCGTTGGAATTTCC
Organism: Phormia regina; assembly: GCA_001735545.1. Taxonomy (NCBI): domain Eukaryota; kingdom Metazoa; phylum Arthropoda; class Insecta; order Diptera; family Calliphoridae; genus Phormia; species Phormia regina. The sequence goes on from MINK01013568.1 coordinate 5,331, forward strand.
TTAATAGATTCCATTTGTTCTTCTTGCTGCTTAGCGGAAGTTGGCAGATCAATGGGTGTTTTACGATTTCGACTTGTACTGCGAACTTTGGTAATTTCAGTAGTGATAGTTTGTTCAGTAGGTGGTATTTCATTTATTTTTTCTAGTACTTTTTCATCCAAAACAGGTTCTGTAGTAGATGTAGGCTTGTCTACAGGTGTTTTACGATTACGACTTGTACTGCGAACCTTAGAAATATCTGAAGTGGATATTTCGGAAGCTGCAGCCTTGTGTCTACCCCCTCGTCTTGTTGCATGTGAAGTATCTTCCATATTTACTACTGATTCTTTTGGGACTTCTTCCACATCTATTTTACGTCGTCCTCCACGCTTGGAAGTGTGTTTTACTGAGTCTTCAACTTCTTGGTGATCTTCTTTATTGCATGTAACTAAAATTTCTCCGACTGTAGTTGCTATTGATTCGGTACTGGCTTTAACATCTTCATGTGTTGATGTTTTGGATTCAGGCACTTTTTTAATTTCAATCGATGTGATCGATTCTATAGGCAATACTTCTGTTTGAACCTTACGGCGACCTTTGCGACTGGTAGTTGGTTCTTCAGAAACAGTTTCTACCAAATCACGTTTGATCGGTACACGTTTAACTTCAGTTTCCTTATATTCTTCATCTTCAACATGAGCTTCTACAATTTTCTCAGCTACTTTTTGTTGATCTTCTTTGATTAATTTAGGGGTTGAATTCTCATTTTGGTTAATATTTTGAACAGATTCGTTTACTTTTAATGCAGGAATTTCATTAGTAGAACCTGTCGCATTATCTTTTGTATTAACAACTTCAGCTTTTTCGCTGCAAATTTCTTTATCTTTGTCCTTTATTTCTGCTATCAGTTCCTTCATTTCTGGTTTAGCTGGGACATCTTCTTTTGGTTCATCGGTTTGTGGATTCTCAGCCAACTTGCTAGATAATTTTTCTTCATTTTCTTCTAGCACAATCTCTTCAGCAGGAGCTTTTTGTACTTTTCGGCGAACTCTACGCGTATGTAATGTATCATCCTCGTGAATAGAACCTTGGCTTGACTCCGATACTGTTGGTTTGCGACGATTTTGTCGATTTGTTTGCACTTTAATTTCGTCAGATGGTATAGTCTGTTCAACTGCTATTGTTTTTGATTCTATCTCAAGTTTATTTTCAGTTGTTACAATTTCTTCTTTATTGATTAAAGAAGTAGTTGTAGTTATATCTTCTGTAGCTATATATTCTTCTACAACAACTTCCTTCTCAGCAATCTTTTGTACATTACGACGAGTTTTTCTAGCTTGTGAGGTGTAATTGTTGTCATGTACTGAACATTGACTTGATTCTGATACTGTAGGTTTTCGCCGTCCTCGTTTGACTGGATGTTCCTTAGATTCATCAGCTGTATTTATTTCAACTTCTTGTACTTCATTTTTTACAGTCTCTGTATTCTCCGGTTCAGGAATTTCAATAATGTCTGACAATTTAGATTTAACATCGATTGCTTCTTCTTCTTTAGGTACATCGGAAGTTTCACTTGTTTTGAATTCTACTGTTGATATTTCTTGAGATTGTTTTTCAGCATAAACTGAGTCCTGATTGGATGCAGATACTGTGGCTTGTCGACGACTACGATTAACACCGTCGTTATGTTCCTCGTTAGCTGGTTTCGAAACCTCTGAAATTTCATTTTTGTTTGAACCTTTATTAACAGAAGTGGCGATTACTTCTTCTTGAGGAGATTGAACAATATTTTCTTTGGAAATATCTGTTGCAGATGTTTTTGGTTTTTCACATAATATAGCTCGATCTTCATCTCCAGTTGATACACTTTCTTCGACTTCTATTTCATTTTCCTTTCCTTCTGTTGGTTTCATAATTACATCTTCACTGAGAACATTATATTCTTCAATGATAGATTCTGCCACATCTTCTTTTAGAGTTTGTAAATTATGTATTTCCACAGGGATTTCCTCTGTTGAAAGTATTTTATTTTCGTTTTCTTCCTTGTGTTCTTCTGTTTGAGGAACTTGTTCTTCTGTTGTCTGTTCGTCAGTTTTCTCGTTTTGTTCTACAACTGTTTCTTCAACGGGTGTTTTTTGTATTTTACGACGAGTTCTTCGCGTTGTAGTCGAATTGTTATCATCTTTAACAGAACCCTGACTTGACTCAGACGTAGTACGTTTTCTTTTTGGTTTTTCGTCTTTCGGTTCTTCTTGTTGATCACTAGTTTCTTCTTTAAGTTCTTCGAGTTTTTCTTTAACTGGCTTTTTAATAACCTTACGACGATCTCTGCGAGAACTAGAACTATGTTCCTCTCCTTGGGTAGAATCTTGACTACTTTCGGATGCCGTACGTTTTCTACGAATAGTTTTAGTTGTACTTACATTGGATTCCTCTGCAGAAACTTCAGAAATTTCCTCCACCTTTTCTATTTCTTTTTGTTCCAACGATTCAACCTGGGTTTGTGGGGTAATTTCTCTGGTTTGCTCTTCCGCCTTGGTATGTCTATTTTCTCGCCTATCAGTGGTAGGAATATCTAAATCAGTATTTGAAACTTCAATAGATTGTGAACATTTACGTTTTCGCAAACTAGTTGTAGGCTTTTCATTATCAATTACAGGTTCCTTCTGATGTTGATGTTCAGTATCATTGATTTTTATTTCAAAATCATATGATTTTACTATTTGTAGTGGTTCAGCAGGTTTTCTCGTAACGTCTTCTTTTTGTCCGGATTCTTCCGCTATTACAGAAACATCTTTAACATGTTTTGAAATATCTTTTTTATCGAAAGTCTTTTCGATTTCCACTTTCTTTCCAGCAGAAATTGTAGTTTCATTTTCCACATTTTTAGTTTCTTTTTCCTCTAAAATAATAGTATCAGATACGTTTTTGGGTACCTTTTCTGTTTGTTTTAATTCTTCCGTGATTGTGGAAACTTCTTCACCAAGTTCAGAAATATCTTTTTCATCGGAAATGGTATCGATTTCCACTTTTTCTTCAACAGAAGTAGAGGTTTCACTTTCGAGAGTTTTAGTTTCTTCTACATCTAAAACAATAGAAGCAGATTCTTCAGATTCGTTTGTAGTTACTTTTTCAGTTGATTTGCTTTCTTCCGCAGTTGAAGAAACTACTTCATCAATTTTGCCAATTTCCACATTTTCTTTAACAGAAGTTGAAGTTTCACTTTCGAGATTTTTATTTTCTTCCACATCCAAAACAACAGAAGCAGATTCTTCAGATTCGTTTGAAGTTAATTTTTCAGTTGATTTGCTTTCTTCCGCAGTTGAAGAAACTTCTTCACCAAGTTTGTCAATTTCCATATTTTCTTTAACAGAAGTTGAAGTTTCACTTTCGAGATTTTTATTTTCTTCTACATCCAAAACAATAGAAGCAGTTTCTTCAGATTCGTTTGTAGTTACTTTTTCAGTTGATTTGCTTTCTTCCGCAGTTGAAATATCATTATCATCAGAAATCTTCTCAATTTCCAATTTTTCTTCAAATGAAGTTTCACTTTCGATATTTTTAGTTTCTTCCTCCTCCACAATAGAATCAGATTCGTCTGCAGAATGTTTATCTGTTAGTTTGGATTCATCTACCGCTGAAGAAACTACTTGGGAAATCATGTCCACTTTCTTCTCAATAGAAGTTGTAGTTTCAGTTTCGACTTCTTTAATTTCTTCTACTCCTGTATACATTGAAGTTGATGAAGATTTTTTAAGATCAGAAATATTCTCAGTTATAGTGATTACTTCATCTTCAGAAATAGTTTTTTCAGATAGTTTAATGCATTTTTCAGTTTCTGCTTGTAAAGAACAGGAAGGTATTTCTTTAAATAAAGAAGATTCGGTTGGTATTGATTCAGAGGATAACTCATTTTCGATTTGATTATTTTCACTAGGAGTTTTATCATCTAGATTATATGATTCAGACTCATTTAACCCGGAAGATGATTCTTCGATATGTTGAGCTATTACTTCTTCTTCCTTAATTGGTATAACTATGTGAGCAGACTCAGCTAGTTGTTCGTCTGTTGTTGCAGAATCTTTAATGGAATATTCGGCGTCATTTTCCATTGTTTTAACAGATTGTTTTAATTTCACTACATCGTCTTTGCCCTCTAAAGTAGATATTGTAGCATCTTGTATTATTTGTTCTTCAGGGTTTTCAGATCTTGTAGCATCTTGTATTATATTTTCTTCTGGGTTTTCAGATATGTTAGCATCGATTTTCTGTCCAACTGCTTCATCTGAGGTTGTTGCAGTTTCTAGTGGTATCACCGCTGTGTCGCATGATTTAGTTTCATCTGAAGCTTCTATTGCTTTTGAAACTTCTAATGACTGTTCTGAATCTAATTCAGTTTTTTCGCTTTGATTTTCTTTCGTTTCATCTGATTTTGTGTGTGTTTCTTTAAGAGATTCAGTTTCTTGGATATTTTGTTGATTATCTGTTCTGTCTTCTATAACATTTACAATATCACTCTGTTCTTCATTAGGAATTGTAATATTTTCGGAACTAATGTCTACATCCTTAACAATAGCATCATTACTTTCTTGAGCAATGTCTTCTTCAGTAGATATTCCAATATCACTCTCATTTTCTGCAACCACTGTAAGTGAACTATCTTTAGTTTTATTTCTAGTAATTTCTTTTGTAGTCACTTCAACCATGGCTGATTCGTTTTCGACATCATTTTCTTCATTGGTTGCCTCATCAGCAAAAGACTCATCAATGTTAGAACTATCCATAAATATATCTTTACACTCATGATTAAATTGAGAACTACTTTCTTTTATTGGGGCTTTGCTATAACTTTCAGTTTTTTCTTTAATTGGTTCTGGAACTTCCATGGATTCAACACGTTCTTCATTTGCTATACTTGTTTCTTCAAAGATTTCAGTAACTGAAGTGTCTAAAAAGATATCTTCAGATTCATTTGACATAATTTTTGTTTCCTTGATAGAAACTTCTTTAGCATCGAGTTTATCATTCTTAGATACTGAACCAATTTCTTCCATTAGCTCTTGTTCCTTAATCACTAAAGTTTCAGCAGCATCTACTTCGGGCTCTAAATTTTCGTTTGCTTCAAGAAGTCGTACTTTATTAGATTCCTCTGTTTGAGTAGTTAAGGAAATTTTCGGTTCTTCTGATGATTTTTGTTTAATATCTTTTAATGATTCTTCAGTTTCAATTATAGACTTTTCAACAGTTGAAGATATGCCAGGTTCTTCAGAGTTATCCATTGTAATATTTTCAGAAATTTCTGTTTCCTTAAGGTGTTTGTTATCAATTGCTACTGACTCTTCAGCTGGAGAGGATTCCGTTTCTCTAATGGATTTCTGTTCAACTGAAGATTTTGTTGAATTATCTTTTTGAATATATTGTACATTTTCATTTTTAGTGGTTTCTCTGGCATTAATTTCAATTGAGGATTTGTTATCTTCTTCAACAATTATTACAGAACTTTCAGTTTCTTTATTTTTAGTTTCTAATGGATCCTCTGCCAATGAAGCATTTGATTCTTTTTCTAAGATGGATTTTTCTTCGACATTTATATCTAATTTGGACACTTCATCGTCATTTTGTTTATCTACATTTTCATAATTTGTTTCGATTTCTTGTGATTGATTTAAATCCTCACTATCACTGACCATTAATGGTTCGGACAAATCATTAGTATCATCTGGTGCTACTTCTTGATCTTCGACATTATTAAGAGTATTATCGGCGACTTCAGACTCATTATCGCTCACCATTAAAGGTTCCTCAAACATTGAAGGCTCCTCAACTAGTAAAGGTTCATCCAACATTGAAGGTTCGTCTTGTACGGATTCTACCGTTTGATCTAATAAATTAATTCCACTTATTTCAGCATCTATGGGTGTAACAGGACGAGTTTCTTTTTCTTTCATCTTAATGTTTGTATTCAGTAGAGGATCTTTTGTACTGGTATTAGTTGAAGAGGCAGTGGTAATATTAGTTAGGGTATTTTCTTTTAAATAAACTTTTGTACAAGTTTCGGGTATTACGGATTCGTTGGCACTAATGTTTTGTTTATCATTTTCACTTAATGACTGTTCTGAAACTGATGTTTCATCATCCTCCACCTTTAAGCTAATATTAGCAAAATCTTGTTCAACTACCTCGTCCTTGTCTCCGTCCACCTGCTCATTTTCATCATTATCATCACATTCTAGTATTGTAGGTGGTTCAGCTTGATCGAGAGTTTCAATCCATTCCTCCACATCAGTTTTGGGCAAATCAGATAGAACATCTGCAGCTGTAAATGGAGATTGAGCTTGAGGTGTTTGCAAACCATACGATTTTCGTGGATACACTTTACGTATAGGAGTTTGAATTTGTGTTTCTTGTCCTATTAGCTTATCGAAGGCTTCTTCGGCAGATTTATTTAAAGTATCTTGTAAAGTTTCAGTTTTAGTTGAATGGAATTTTTCCACTGATTCATCGCGTTCATCTCCCTCTTCACCATAGTAAGATGCTGTTATGCGTTCTACGAAACGAGAAGCTACTGGCGTTTTGAATATATCTTCTAAATTCGCCGTTTCACCTTCATGAGTAGCATTTAGATCATATTCAGTCGAAATTTCTATTGAATCACTACTCTTCTCTATAATGGCACTTGAAGGCATTGTGGGTATCATTATATTTTTAGCTGTTGGTGTTCTAAGATATTTTTCTAATTCTCCGTCATTTTCTTGAGCTGAAGAATCCATAAGTTCTCTAATACCGCCCATAAGTGGTGTCGAACTCATTTTGGGAGTTTGCATTAATTCTCGTATACCTTTGAGACGAGGAGTACTACAACTTTTAGGTGTTTTCATTAGTTCTTTAACACCTTTTAAGCTGTCTACGTTTTTAGAACTAGTTGATGGAATTTCATCAGAATTTTTTTGAGAAACGTGTTCTACAATTACTTCAGAAGTTTCTTTTACATCTGAAGAATCTAAAAGTTCTTTAACGCCACCCAGTAAAGGTGTTGAACTTAACTTGGGTGTTTGCATTAATTCACGCATTCCCTTAAAGCGTGGTGTACTACAACTTTTTGGCGTTTTAAGTAATTCTTTAACACCTTTTAGGTTGTCATTTTTCAATGAACTTGAGGGCATTTCTACGTCTTCCTTTTCAGGATTTTTCAAAGATTGTGGAGTTTTTACTAATTCAGCTACCATGGCCAATTTTACAATTTCTTCTTGTTCTGTTTCTGTTTTCGCTTTAGGTGTTTTTACTAAATCACGTAAACCCACCATTTTAGGTGTATTCATTTCACATTTTGGCGTTTTTAATAATTCACGCATACCTGTCATTAAGGGAGTTTGGGGTGAATTAGCTACTATTGTTACCTGTTTATTAGCTTTGGGCGTGGAAATTTCAATTGTTTCTTTACTAGTCGGTGTTTTTAATAAATCAGCTACTATCGCCAATTTTTCAGCAATAGAAACAGATTCTTCTTCATTGTCTATTATTTCTTTAGGAGAACGTACTGAATCACAAACGTCACCAAGTTGTGGAGTTTCCACGTCAGTTTTTGGTGTTTTTGACAATTCTCGCATATCTGCCATTAAGGGAGTTTTAGGTGAATCAGCTATAATTGTAATGGACGTAGGAGTACTAATTTCCTTTTGTTCTGTATTTACAACGATGGTTTTTGTAGGTGTTTTAACTTGATCGAGTACTAATGAATCTTTTTCATCTGCAGACTTATTAGGATTATTTTCTTTTGAATCAAAAATGTCTGTAAATAAAGAAAGGTAGCTTTAAAAATATATATAGGGCCTAAGCATTTTTTACATTACCTTCTTCATCTTTTTTACAATCCTTCAATTTTTCAATATTGTCATGTACTTTAGAAATTCCAGTAGCGGAAGCAATATCATCTATTTAAAATAAGAGAAATTACATATCAGATTTAACAAGTAATTTATTACGGAATATACAATTCAACAATTTTGTAGTAAAAATTTGTTTAGCAAAAATAATTTTTTGTAAAATTCATATATTTAGCTTGGCCGACCTATCCACACCTTTTCAAATATTATGTTATATGGGAGGTAGGCGGTAAAATGGGAGATCTACGCATAGTTTTTGTTTCGGGTTTACATTGGTCCTTGAACTGTTTGTACAAAATTTCTTTGACGGTTCATCTTATATGCGAGTTGGGTGGTAAAGCAAAAGGACCATACCCATCACATATAGACCCTCGAGCTATCTGCACAAATTTCATTGTCTGTATGAAATTAAGCTACAACGGATACCTTATGTGTCTAATATTTTGCTCATGACTTTTTTTGTTTATTAACCGAAGATCAATATTTAGGGACAATTTCGTGCCTCTAGAGGGTCCCGTTCGAGCACTAAACTACTTTCAACAGACAGACGGGCTACATAAAATAAGCTGTGAGATAAAAAAGTGATAATTTTGTTTACTTATTTTTAAGTAAACACATTGACAGAGTGAAGCACATACTCTGTAACTGTGTAGGGCTTCAGCGAAATAGGTTGAAGTGGTTTGGAAGCCACACACTACACGAACTAGGTGAGGTTAATAGTAAAGGACTTGTTAACCTCGTAATGGGAATAAAGTGGCTTAGGAACAATCACAACTGATTGTTTTGGGTTTAGATTCCGCATTCTTCTTCTTTTCCTTTCTCTATATTATTAACTTATCTCTATTTATTTACCTATTTCTCTTTCTCTTTCAAAAAGGGACCACAATGGGCCGTTTAGCTTCTAGGAGTAGGCCACTCTTTCTAACCTAACCTAAGTTATTCAAAGATTAACTATAATTATTTCTTTTTTTTTTTATTAATTCTTCATTTACATAACCGAGCCCATTGGGGCCTTAT
>MINK01013578.1:0-11984 GCA_001735545.1 Phormia regina
GAAAAAGTCATATTTCAAAAAAAAAAAAAAAAAAAAACAAATGGCTAAAGCAACGACCATTAAAGAAGCGTTAATCAAATGGGAAGAACGTACCCAACAGGATTCCACCAAAGCTACAGATATTGGTTTACAATTACAATTTCCACCTATAGAAAAAATGGATGGTACACTAGGAACATTAACAGAATGTAGAAAGTTAAGTTTGTCGACAAATATGATAGAGAAAATAACTGGAATAGGAAATTTAAAGAATTTAAGAATATTATCTTTGGCAAGAAATAATATTAAGGCTCTTAACGGCATAGTAAGTTAAAATATGTTATAATATACGTCAAAAAGTTAAAAACAAACTTTAAAACCAGGAACCGTTAGCAGATACCTTGGAAGAACTATGGGTTAGTTACAATGTAATAGAAAAGCTTAAGCCTCTGGAAGCAATGAAGGCTTTGAAGGTGTTTTATGTATCAAATAATTCCATTAAAGATTGGTCGGAGTTTAATAGAATGGGTGTACCACCAAAATTGGAAGAAATAACATTTATGGGTAATATTTTATATGAAAATATGGACGAAAGTGCTTTTCGTTCAGAAGCCATAAGGCGTTTGCCAAATTTGAAGAAATTAGATGGTGAACCGGTAATAAGGGGTGATTAATAATTAATTTTTAATATTTTTAATAAATTTATATTAATTAATAATTTGTAACAACAACTTATTTAACAAGTCTCCATAGATTCTTCATTATTTGGGGCAGATGTAGATGCTGCTTCTGCAGAGGTAGATTTTGTTTCTTCATATTCTTTTTTTAATCTCTGCAACATATTTTTCGATATTAATTCCGTTTTCAGATGTTGAACATTTATGGCACTGCCATCCCAATCCAAAAGTGATTTAAATTTAACAGGATCGCAGAGATTTAAAAGTTCTAAAAAAATATCTTTAAGCAGACAGCAAGAATGTTCAAACATTAATATAACACTTACGCATACCACCCGTATTATATTCCCCTGTGTCTTTTTCCAAAGTTATCCTTATAACATCTTGCCTTGCCACATGTTGTTTGGAGCGACTTTTACTAATCGACTGCTTGAGAGCAATTTGTTCCAATTCCTCATCGAATCTTTTCAAATACAGCTCAATAAGTTCTTCAAATTCATGTGGTGTTAAAGGTTCCGTTCGACCCTCTTCGATATGGTCCAGAAACCAACTCAACTTTTCACCCATTATATTTGATTTAATGGCATGTCCCAGTCTCTGTTTATGTTTGTTATTTTGTCTGCGAGCCTTTTTACTGAGAGCTTTGGTTTTGCGACTGTTGGGATGTTTACATTTCTCTAGTTCTTTGCGTAAATTGGTCTGAAATAATTAAAATTTTACTATAAATTAGTTTATTGCATATATTTTTATAATATTTACCATTTTGCTAGAAATTTTGATATATATATTTTTTTTTTTGTATTATTTTCACACGTGTTATTTGTTTTTGTTTTGATTTATAAAATGTTTTACTGTTATATCACAAAGGCAGAATAAAATTTTCAACGCCGTTAATAATTTTAAAGCAAATGTAGCTAACGTACCGTCTATACTAGCCTTTTTTTGTTCGCACATGAACAAAACGTCGGCAGAGAAATACACACAATTTTTTCGATTTGTTTTGAGTGGGCAGAACATTTGTCGAACAAATCATAATTTTGCCGACAATGTCACTTCGATACTTTTGCATACAGCGCCTCTTCTTCCGCATACAAAATGACGTTTGATGGCAGACATGGTTGCTCGAACAATTGTGCGGACAACATTACATTTTCCCACCTTTTCAAGAAAAATTAAAAACATTTTTCATAAATATTTAACATTTTCAAATGTAAAAATTAAAAAAAAAAAAAATCTTAAAGTACCCAAAAACAGTCAATTTTTTATAAAACTCCTACAATACCAAACAGCTAAACATTTTTATATACCAACTTCCAAAGAATTGTCTATTTAAGCCAGGTGAATTTGTATTATAATAAATAATTTATGTCGTCAGTTTTATGTCAAGTTTTTTAATTGTTTAAACAAATTTGCTTAAATTTATGTTGCTAAAAAATAATTTTATTTCATTACCAAACACTTTCTGACCACTTATATTTTTCATTACGCCAAATTTATTCTTCAAGTAAGTGAATTGTAGAAAATATTATTCGGTTTTTAAAATTATTTTATGTTAAATTTCTTCTTCATTCAATTTTAAAACATTTATAAAAAATTCTAATTTTTTAATTTTTGCTAATTTTTTTTAGTTATTTGCTGTATTGAAGTAAAATTACTATTTGTTAAATGTTTAACAATATTTTATATGATTTTACTGAAAAAATAAGATAAGTCAAATAAAGAAAATATCATAATTCAACTGACTGAATTATTTGGAATTTTATAAGAAAAAAACTTTTAGAGTTCGATAAGCGATTGTTGTTTAAAACGCGTTGACATCATTGTACCAATTAATATTTTTCAAGAGTGTATGTACAATCTAAATTATAATTAAAAAAGGAAATAACAGTAACTTATTTTAAACTTGTATTTAAAAGATTTTTAATTATTTTACTTATTTATTTATACAATTAAATTTTGGAATTAATATTTTCAAAACAATTCAATTAAAAATGTCCAGCAATTATTCCATCTTTCACCCTCCTTTCAACTACACACAATAACAAAGTATCTCAAGCAACAAGTAGGTACGAAATGAGTATGTTCAATTTGTTTGTGCACAAAGCCATTGAATTTGTATAGAATCTGCGAAATTTGCTATACAAATTTATTTAGTTGCTAGCGTTTTCTCAACTTTGACGGACACGTTTTCCACTCAAGATATTTGTTAAAAGTGAAATAACTATTAAGTTGTTAATTAAAATATTACACTAAATATATAAAATCGTTGAGATATTACAAATAAAATTATTTAGTAATTAAATAAAATTCATCTAAAATGTCTTCTTATATCTTGAGGAACGGTAGTGCCAAAGCCTTATTAAAGAAGTATTTACCACGTCAACTTAGCAACAATAGTTTAAATAATGTAATTTGAATATTTTATATCAAAAATTAATACAAAATAATTTACCTAAGAATTAATAATATATTTTCCTAACATATGCTATTTATATATAGATAAAACATAAAAATTTAATTAAATTTTTATATATATTACATAATTGTGCAAATAATTCCAATGAGTGAGTGTGTATGGAGAAGTATAAGTTGAAAAAAATATATGAACGAACAAATAAAATATAAAAAATCTGACAGTTTTGCTAAAGTTTCGAACTGTCAAATTGTCTATAGTGAGTCTTCATTCATGAGCAAAAAATTACAATAACAACTACATATATATAATAAAGGCAGCATGTGTTATCAGTGATCTCTATTTGTTAGTCTAGCTCTCTTTCATTTTTCCAGTTATACAATTTAGTGAGTGTTTAGTAAAAAGACAAGTTCTTGTTGTTTCTATTTATTTACATTATTGTTTTGTTTTGATTCACATGATTTACACTTGGAGAGGGAGAGTAAATTTTGTTTCTAAAAATTCTGTAAAATTGTGTTTTACTACAAAACATATGCGAAGCATATTTCTTGAAAAATGTTTAACGAAAAAAAAACCAAAACCATTAAATACAAAAACAAACCTTTGACCTTGAATGAAATATTTGTGAAATTTAAGGAACTAAAAGTCCACATTTATTTCATTGTTTAAAAAATATTTAAAGGTAGTAAATTAAGCGCCTATACGCATGAACTGTGCACGAAAAAACTCCGTGCATGCTCTTGGGCTTACAACTTTTGATGTGGTGAAAAATAAATAATTCTGTTAACTGGATTACATTTGTCACTATACTCACTAACAGTGTGTTAAATTTCATGGTAAAATTTTTCATAAAATCTTATATCGGTCTTATAAAACAATTGCTAGGAAGGCATTTACTGTTTCTTGGGTCATAATTTTATACAAAGAGGTCATTGTCACAGAAAGTAAATCTGCTAATGGAAGAAAAATCGTATCTTTAGGCTGTATGACTAGGACCATCTAGAAATGATTTTGAGAGAAAACCACCTAATCCCTGGAACAAAAGTGTCATAAAAAGTTAATTGCTTTGAATCTTTATCAAAAAATGTTATACATCGTCTAGCCTGACGATGTATAAAGTAAGTAAAAAAATCCTTTTAGAAACGCAAGTAAAAATTTGGAGGAAAAAAATAGCGTCAACGTAATTCAGTCGATTTTTTTATGATTTCTTTAGTGTACAATAAGCGAGAATTCTATGTCGCATAAGCTTAGCGATTAGCACAGAAAAATGTCATGTACGAAGAAATCAAAATATGCATAAGCGAGAAAATTTTTTAAAAATTGGTTCCATTTACATAGAAATATACGTGAATGAGAGCTTCCGAAAAAATATTTCTCCCTTTCCAAGGAAAGTACATTGTATCCGCTTTCCCGTTCCCGCTTCTTCTCATTTCAATAAAAAATGGAGCGGTAACAAGGAAATCTTAAGCGTTTTTACCGAAAGGGACTAATACATCATATTGTCCATAATTCCATGAAATTTAAAAATATTATGCTCTAGTAAAGAATAATTTAAAGGACCTTAAATGAACGTTTTCGGGCAAAAAGTGGCACCGAATACAATAAAATCTTTAATTAGAATATTTCTTGAAAATTACAGATATTCATTTAAACAAATAGGAAGTAATTTATTATTTTATATTTGGAACTTGAACGTAAGAACCATTGGTAACATCACTTAAAAAAAAAAAAAGAATCAACCATTAGTTTAGTTTGCATAAGTCTACTTTTCGATTTTTTGACTTTTTAAAGTTTGGAATATACCATTTTTCGACATTTTCCAACTATTTTAACTCTTGACTATTTGTCTTAAAAACTTAAAAAAATATAAAAAGAAAACAAGGCTAATCGAGCATATTGATTAATTAACAAACATTCAGTTTACATAAAAATAAGTAGATTCATTCTAACAAAAAAGTAACTGAAAATACAATAAATATAAAATACAGACGAACACGGTTATAATGAATTCGAAGGGACTGGCATTATTAGTGTTACAATATTATTAACGTTATTTTTATAATTAGACACTTATACCTCATGGAATTATTTTGAACTTATATTTATTAAAATGAAATCATTCCCTTTTATTATAATAATGAATATTTTACACAAAATTTAATTTGAATATCTTGTTTCAGGCTACCGTTATTAGTCAATTCCGTACATTTCACTTGACACCATGCTTGGAAAAGGTTGTATCATTCAAACTCAGTGATATTGGTGAGGGTATACGTGAAGTTACTATCAAAGAATGGTAAGCCGTTGATAATTTAAACCAATTTAAGAAATTAACGGTATAATTTTCTTTTCTCTATCAGGTTCGTCAAAGTTGGAGACACTGTACAGCAATTCGACAATCTCTGTGAAGTGCAATCGGATAAAGCCTCTGTAACTATTACCAGTCGTTACGATGGTAAAATTATTAAATTACACCACAATGTTGATGACATTGCTTTGGTAGGCAAAGCTTTATTGGATTTCGAAGTTGAGGACGAAGAAGGAGACTCTGACAGTTCTGATTCCGAAACTGAAGTTGAAAAAGAAAAGGCTCCCGCTAAAGATGCAAAGAAAACAGAAGCAGCCAAACCTAATCAAGCTACTGATGAAGAAGTAAATCGCAGTATTACTTTGGCAACTCCTGCTGTAAGACGTATAGCTAAAGAAAACAAAGTGGATTTGTCAAAGGTAACTCCTACGGGTAAAAATGGTCGTGTGTTGAAAGGAGATGTTTTAGAATATTTGGGTATGGTACCACCAGGTACAAATATTCCTCATCCCACCATTGCAGCTAAAGCTGGAACAGCTTCAAGTAAGGCAGCTGCTCCTGTACCAGCTAACCGTGTGGAGCCTTTGAAGGGTGTACGCAAGGCTATGTTGAAATCCATGTCAGAATCTTTGGTAAGTTTGTGGAATAATTATATAAAAAGTTGTTATTTTAAATTTTTGTTGTTTTTCCCCCAGAAAATTCCCCACTTTGCTTATAGCGATGAAATTGATATGACCAATTTAATGGCTTTCCGTGATCAATTAAAGGATGTAGCCAAAGAAAATGGTGTACCTAAATTAACTTTTATGCCGTTCTGCATTAAGGCCGCCTCTATTGCTCTCACCAAATACCCCATTTTGAATAGTTCTTTAGATCTGGAAACCGAATCAATTATTTATAAAGGAGCGCACAATATCAGTGTGGCCATTGATACTCCACAAGGTTTAGTGGTCCCTAATGTCAAAAATGTTCAAAACAAAAATATTATTGAAATTGCTCAAGATCTCAATGATTTAATCGAAAGAGGACGGAAGGGCAACTTAACTCCACAAGATTTTGCTGACGGTACTTTCTCATTGTCCAATATAGGCGTTATTGGTGGCACATATACACATCCATGTATAATGGCTCCTCAAGTGTCAATTGGTGCCATGGGTCGTACTAAGGTAGGAATAAAATTTCGTATAAATATTTATCAATATATTCAATCTCTTTGTTCATTTTAACATTTCTAGGCTGTTCCCCGTTTCAATGAAAAGGATGAAGTGATAAAAGCTTACGTTATGAATGTAAGTTGGTGTGCTGATCATCGTGTCATTGACGGTGTCACTATGGCCAGTTTCTCAAATGTGTGGAAGAAATACTTAGAAAACCCTGCCTTGTTCTTGTTAAACTGAAATGTTCCATTATCTTATTATTCTTTTCTTGGAGTCATTGTATGTCTAGACATTGTAAAAGGCTGTAATATTGCATTTATTTTAGTTTTTGAAACAATTTTATTAGATGTAATATTTTATCATATTCTTCTCTTTGGCGACTTTCTGTAACTGTTCAATGTGCATTTATTATGAATATAAATATTTTAATTTTAAGTCGGTTACAGTTAAATCGTTGCAGATTAATAAATAAATATATGTTTTAGTGTAAATTTTAACAAAGATTACGTACAAAAATATTGTTGTTTTTCTTTTCTTATTTAAGTTTTTAAAAATCTTAAGTTCTTCAAGAAATATTTAAATTTATTGTTAAGTTTAAAAAACTCTAATAATGTTATACTCAAAAGTATAGATTGCGGCTAGAAAAATTAGTATTAGTAAACATTTTGTTAGGATTTTAAAAATATATATTTCTTTAAAAGAGGAAATTTCAACAAAAAGATTGCATAAATTATAAAAACTTAATTTATATAGCACACGATTTTACTAGTTGCTTCTAGTTATAAAAAATAATAGATCTGTTAAGTTTTTCAATGCAAGGAAAAATTTAGATAAATTTTGTTAAAAAATGATTCGTAAGAAACATTTTCGTAAAGTTTTTATAATAATGACTGTATAAATCAAATTATAAATGAGAAAAACTTGTATTGGAAGCTTTTTAGTTAAAAATGCTTTTAAAAAACGTTTAATATCGACAAACATTTTCTTTAAGAAGAAATATTTTAAGTTAAAATTACGAAATTTCTGTAAAAATAATGAAACTCAATGCAGCTTGAGAAAAAGCTTCCGGTTTTCAAAAAACTAAATAAAAAAATCAATAAAATTCTTAAATAAATTTTATAAATTTTCAAAACGCAGCAATTGAAGAGTATCTAAAAAGATAAATTCAATAAATCTTTTAATGATAGTATTTTGTCAAAAAAAAATTAGCGCTTCGTTAAGTAAATGGAAAGTTGTTTTAAGAATTAATGTTAAGATTAGTATCCAGTTTTTAAAAAGTGTGTATTTTTCATTTTCAAAATTTAAAAGGTAAATAAATTGTAATAAAATATTAAATATTATTATTTTTCTCAAAAATTCGATATTATGTATTAGTAATTTCTTAATTCATATTTTTTTTTAGTAAATTTTACATTTTAGACAAAATTTTCAAGAATTTCATATCTTCAGTAAAACTTATCAAAAATTTCAAATTTTTAGATTTTTTTCTTATTTTTATATTTTTGTTTTCATTATTTTAAAAAAATTTTCATATTTTTGTAAATTCTCAAACATTTTTTTATTTTAAGCACAAAACCTGTTTTTAATAAAAGTTTTCTTCAATTCAAAAACCAAAAAAACCGTTATTACTTTTTACACACATTGCCCCATTTTTCTTAAGCTTTCATTCATAAAGAAAATCTCAAAAGTTTCTTTATAATAAAGTATTTATCAATTACTTTCTAAAGCCTGCGCCTAACATGTCATAGCACATGTTGTAAACAAAATAGGGACATAATGTTTGTAAACAAACCGGCTGGAAAAAGCCGGAAATCAAAATAAAACTTGCGCATTTTCAATAAACGAAATCCAACAAGTGCTGCATGACTTCCATATCCAGGAATTTACAGCAAAAAGACAAATGAAAGAAAACTTTTGATGAATTCGATAAAACTTGAAAGTTTTGGAAATTGTGGAAATTTTCATACAAGTCCTCTAAGCTAAATAAGGCAAAACTTTAACAGTTGCAGTTAAGACTTTAAGGTGATAAGACGTTTAAACGGAAAAGTGAATTAGAAAAAAAGTGATTTTGTAAATGGCTGGCATAGGCCAAAAATGAAGAAATAAGCAAAATTATATCAGGGTGCTCTTAACTTATACATAGTATATACACACATAACTCTAAACATACATGTTTAAATACACATAAATTTAAGAAAAAAATGCTAGAAAAAAATATAACAATTTTACATAATTAAATAACCTTAAGGAATTATGTGTTTATTATTTGATAAATATTAATAAAAAATAGTTAAAAAGTTTATGAAAAAAGAAACAGCAAGAAGAATTTATTAAAACCCTTTGAAAATGTAAGGAATTGCAGTTTAAAGTTTTTTTTTAATAGTTGGTAAGTTTTTAAATCCTTAAATTTCTATAGCAATTAAAAGAATTTCATCACAAAATTCATTTGTAATTTATTCTTCTTATTTTTATTTTATTACAAAATCTATTTTGTAAATATGTATAGTGAAAAAAAAAGAAAAATTTCTTAAATTTTTCTGTGTGTGTATACTTTAGGAATTTTCGTCGTCTCTATTTTAACGATTTTTCCAGTGACCTTGTTGTGTTGTATTTTTTAATATACGTACGTACTTACGTATACGTATCGCTTGAACAATCGTACGTTGCTTTTTCTACTTTACATAGTTTTTTTTTGCGTTTATTTGTTTGTTCGTAAGTAGAGTTGAGTGTGTCAGAGTGACGACGTTTGTGGTGCGAATGGCTGACAAAAAACAATGTAATAATAACAAAATAACAATAAATATATATACATACAAATATATATAAAAATGTACTAATATTATTAAATTATACAGTGGGTTTGAAAAAAAAAAAAAAAACAGTAATTCGTTCATTATTTATGATTACCATTATTTTTATTAGCATAATTCTATATTATTATAAGGTAGTTTACGATATGGTGGTTATCAGATTATGTGTTTATGTGGTTATATTAAAAACTGAAAAATTTGTTACAAAAAATTATCCAACTCATACCCCTGTTTATAGATTATCAGCCGTATTCACAAAAAAATAACGTATAACGTTTGATAAAGGTTTACTAACTTTTTGTATGTATATTACCATAAGAAAAAGTTAGTAAACCTTTATCAAGTATACATTATTGTTTTTTTAAATACGGCTGTATGTAATTAAATATCTGTTAATTTTTATTATTACATAATAATACAAAATTTAAACAAGAAAATTATTTTGATAACCAGCCTATCGTGAACAACTTTTGTATTTCAAATTATAAAAATGTTTAATGAAGTATTTGAGTTAAATAGGAAACTTCTTTATAGTGCAAGCTTTATAAATCAATATAAATCATATCGAAATAATAATCTACATAAGTATGATGTAGGTGTCTCAAAATCATATCTCAAATTATTAAAACATCAGGTTCACTTTGACCTGAATTTTCATATTATCAATATAAAGATTTAAGTTCAAGGTATTTGTTTCATTTTTTATTCCTAAAAAATATAGGTTGATGTTACAAATTTATAATTTATATTATATGTCCAAATTTGAAAATTACAACAACATTTTCCAAAGTATAAAAAATAGCTACTTCAAGCTTTTCACCAGTATATAACAACATACATATTTTTTTAAATCTAATGTTTTAAATCCAATATTTAAATTAAACTCAGTACAAGTATCATCGTATTGAAATGATGTCATTAATAACTCTTTTGCAAAAATCAACGTATTTTATCCGTACAGCTTAGAATTTAAAAGAATTAATTAGAAGAAGATCAAAATTTTTTGGGTAGTTTACATCCACAACTTTCAAAACTGAATAAATAAACCCCCGTTTAGTAACATCTAGCAACCACATATAATAAGGACATCAGACATGCACTATAAACTTCAAAATCAAGTCAAATAAATGTAATAAAATACATTTTTTTAATATAGATTTAGGTGATAATTAAAAGTTGTTTCTATCCTGTTGATAAAAAAAAACAAATACTGAAGAATTTTTCATATGAATTCAAATAATAGGAGAAAAGCACCGTTACATATATGTTTTATTTATTTTAAAATTTAGAATCATCTAAGTTTATCTGTTAAAAAATTATACCAATTTTTTATTTCAAACTGTGGTGGTTCTATCAAGTTTTTTAATACCTACAAAATATTTCTCTTTGAACTGGCATTAAACAGTTATTTTATGACAAATATTTGATTTTTCTTTATCGTTTATGAAGTCTACTTACAGTTTTTCCATTAAATTCAAATTCTTTAGATCATAACCCGAACAAAGACATCCTATTAAAATTTTTTATAAAATAGAAAAATGTATCTTATAATTGAAGAATCAAAAAACCTTAAACTTATTGGTACAAAAAATACCCAAAATCTTAATGAGTGAAAAGATTTTTGACTTCTTTTATTAAAAAAACTTGATTGTCAGTATGTTTCAAAAGTTGTGAAGCTCCAAGTTCAAATATAATTGGTCAAAATAAAATCAATTTGTAGTTCGTTGTTTAGGAATATCACGTTAGATAATAATTGGAATGTGGCAACATTTAATAAAATCGTCACTGTCATTGTAAGAGATAAAACTATTTATCCGTGTTTCAATAAAATTTAAATTTTATATTGATCCACGCATTAAAATTTTGAGAATTTAACAAAAACGTTTTAAACTAATTTTTAAAATTGAACTTGTGGGAGATACCTTACACCGAACTCCTTTACATTTATGTTAAGATTTTTTGAAGCATAAGAAAATTTATATAGTCCTATTCTAGGCTATATAAAAAATAATAATAATTTAGACTTCATATGAATTGAATTAATCCCTAGCTTTAGAAAAAATTTCATGAATTATTTCAAGAATTACTTTATTCAAATAATGATAAATGCAAAATTGAGTTCTTTCGAAGCTCAGATTCTTTTTATCGGAGTCAGATATGGGATTTTGTTTCATTAATTCTTTCGAAGGTCTAACTTCCCTATCGGACTGATATATATTTAAATAATTATTGTGGCAATATTATTTTTAATTTTAATAGAAATTTGGGAATATTATAAAAAAATTAGGGTCAATTTTAAGCCCGTTAAATTAAAAAAAAAAAAAAAATAATAAAAAAAATAAATTAAAAAAACTTGTTTAATTATTAAAAGACATAAACGTGCCGTTTTGAGAAAAAATGCTAGAATAAAAGTTCATTCTAATAAGCTAAATGTGCACCAAAAATAATAATAATAATAATAATAATAATAATAATAATAATAATAATAATAATAATAATAATAATGAAATGCTTTTATCCCACTGTTCGAATTTGTATCATCCCATGTCATATTATTCTCTAAAGATTTCTTATTTACCATTTTTAGGAGCCTTGTTTTTGGTAACAATAAAAACCACCGTGTTAACTTCACAACAACAC
>MINK01013587.1:796-14501 GCA_001735545.1 Phormia regina
TTACAATATTTGCACAAACACATAGTACCCCAACCACCTTTGGTGGTGTAGGGTATAAATAGTTCAAAAAAATAGTTTTTTTTCTGTATTTTGCTTCATAACTCCTAAACCAATAGAGGTTCTAATTGGAAATTTGTCATAAATATAGAGAAGAGTTTCATTGTCAATATATGTATTTTTTTAAGAATTTTGAAATATCATATTTTTTAGATATTAAGCTTTAATCTTTATATTATCAATTTTGACCTTTGAACTTTCGAAATAGATAAATGTTTTCTTTGTCCTTTAAGAGTCAATGTGTTGTTCTATTAAATGAAATAAAAATTATAAATTGTACAATATATATTATAGAAGTTATGAGCAATAAAGTGTGATTACTTTTGAAAAAATTCAAACGCTTTTTAATATTTAAAACGTCATATTTTTGTACCGGGAGGTTTATTTACTGAGGAAAATTGTGATTTGAGGAACATTTCTGTAGAGAATTTCATTGAAATCGTAGTTATCAAATCCGAAAATATCTGTTTTTTGTACTTTTTGATTTGGAATCACTCAAATGTGTCATTACGAGAAGCATATATGAGATTCAACACAGTCGATTATATTAATCTAACTTTAACAATTTCATCTATTTTAAAACATTTTGGGGCAGATATATATTTAATATGTAAAATTATTGCAAATATAAGATCTCAAAAAAGGGTTTGACTTGAATAAAAGTTACACAATAGTTATTGCCAAGTGTTGCCAAAAAAAAAAAAAAATGATATGACCAACACATTAAGACCCCTATCATCTTGTCAAGAGGATTTAACACATAAATACTTATATGATGTTATTTAAATCAATTGTTAAAAAAATAAAAACGTTTATTATTATATTTTTACTATTTTAGTTTGAGAGTCAATATGCTAAAATCTAAACAGTAGATTAACTAAAGCAAATGTTAAACATTAATGCGGCTTAAACAAAAACCGTCTTAAACGTTAACGTTGGCAGAGCATTAATTTTGTTTAATAAAACAGAAAAAAAGGCGGCACACTATCACTTCACCACAGCCAGCCAAATAACTGGTGGCTTAAAAAAAGCGACTGATGCTGCTGGTTGTAACGCAGTTTATTACGGCTGGTGGCTTATAAACAAAGTAAACTGTTGCAGACGCCACAGTTAACTGCAACTTCAACAACACCAGCAACAATCATCCAACAACAATAACAATAGTTAGTTTTAGTTCCTCTCAACATTTTCACAGTTAAAGACAATTGTATGAAACGAAACGTACAACAATACAACAAACAAAAAGGTCTCACATTATCTTAAACATAGTTATTGTTATTATTATTGTTGTTGTGAAGTATCTATATGTCTGTCCGTCCGTCCGTCCATCCGTCTGTTTGTCTCTACTGTTTAAAATTTTCGTGTATTATTTTTTTTCCTTCTTTTTCATCTTGTCGTTTATTTTATATAAAGTTGTAGTTTTCTTTAGATGCAAAACTTTTATAAATGCCAGTGTCGTTAAACAATTGAAATGAGTCGTTATTCGAACGTAAAACAAACAACTTGTGTGGTGAATTCCGTGTTTTCTGATTGAGTTTCAGTTTAAATTCAAAATCCCATTAATGGATTACCGTTATATTTGAAAAAAAAAAATCATTTAAATAAATATTTTTTCGACGTTAAGCAAATAACAAGAAGTTAAAGCTATATTCATATATAAAACATACTTTGCCAGGATTAAAAGTATGATTTTATAAAATTTTGAATACAAAACGCAGAAAATATTAAACAATTTTTAATTAAAATATAAGAAATATTAAAATGTTAAGTGCAATTTTTATAGTTAAATGAAAAATAAAGAAATAAAACGACAATAATTAAATAGTGTCATTAACTAGTCTTTAACTATAAACGAAAAACAAATTATAATTACCACAAAATTAATTTGTTTGGCAAAATAATAAAATATGACTGTTGTCAAAATGAAGACATTATTAATATTTATTTGTTTAACAATTGGTAAGTGCTTGAGTAAAGTTTATCATAAGAAAAATAAAAGAAACTTAAAACAAAGATTAAGTGAAGTGGAAAAATTGAAATGAAAATTGAAATTTTATTAATTGTTGTGTCATTTTTAGTTAAGAAATAATTATTTCGCAAATTGTTGTTTATGGGTAATAAATGAATTAATTCATAAAATAACAATGAATATAAATCCACTGGGCTACATTATCAATTAAGAAGGATTAAATGTTTCTTCTGGCCAGGTGATGGAATTTTCCAAAACTCTAAAGAGTAATTGACAAAAGGAATTCATATTAAATAACCTACGGAAAAACTTTTTTAAACTAATGAAGATTTTATAGGCAAAATTGCAAATGTCCTATATTTGTGTCCTTTTTGGCGTGACTCATTCTTAATTTTTAATATATTAAATTACAAAATCTATATACACAGAAAATGTTTGTAGGTTTTCACATACAACAATTCTTGTTGGCAGGGACTGTAAAAACAGTTATTTTTAATTTTTAAAACAAAAAAAGAAATTATAACGAAATATCGTACAATTCACTTATATAACGATCATAATGGTGATCGTTATTTGCTCGACTTTTTAAATTTTTTATTTATATTTTTTCGAGCAGAAATAAAGTTTTTTTTTTTTTTTTGAGTAAAAATAACTTGTAATTTTTGGTTTTTTATTTTTCAAGCAAAAATAAAAATTATTTTTTTACTTTAATTTTTTCGAGCTGAAATAAAAGTTATTTTTAGATTTTTATCATCTTTAAAACTAGTTATTAAGAACTAGTTGCAAGGGCCATGAAATGTAGATCTTAGGTGGGTCTCCTTTATATAAATCCATTAAGATTTTTTGGACACACCTAAGTTCAATATTTCATCGCTCTAGCTACGGGCATTTTTGGCGTTTCTTAATAACTAGTTTTAAAGATTAAAAAAATCTAAAAATACATTTTATTTCTGCTTGAAAAAATAAAAATCGGAAAATAACTGTTATTTCTGGACTTTTATGATAAAAATCATAAATGTTACGGTCCTTGTTTGTTGCTAAAACTAATCGCAAAATTTTTGGAAATAAATCTGTTTCTGTACACAGAAAAAAATATTTCAAATTATTTTTTAATAAAATTATTAACCAAATTTGTATTGGAATTTAATACAAATTTTATTATTATTTATGTTAGTTATTAATATTATCATTTTGATGATTGGTGCAAAATCAATTAAAATTAATTAATATAAGCAATTTCTTAATTAAAATTAAATGTTTCCAAATACATATATACATCTCAAAGTTTTTGGTAATGAAAGAAAAGTTATCTTGTATATGCTAATTTTATTGTGTCTTACCAAATGACTTTCTGCTTGATTAGCATTGTTTAAATTGTAGAGTTTTCTTTTCTAAAGAAATATGGAAATTGAACAAAAAACTCCCAAACACATAATTAAAATTTTTCATGAAATCATACATCGGTCATAAAAAAATATTTGCTAGGAAGGCTGTTGCATTACAAAATAAATTTGCTTAGATCATAATATTATAGAAATAAGCCATGACTATTGAATGTAAACATCGTAGTGGAAGAAAAATAGTTTCTTCATTCTATAGGCTTTAGATAAAATAGGAAGGATATGGAGAGAAAATCTTTATCAGAAAATTTAAAAGGAAGTCTAGACTGCAGACTTATAAACTATGAAAAAATTCTATTAGAAACGCAAGTAAGAATTTCAAATAAAAAATAACATGAAAATACTTCAATACTTCAATCGAAACAATGCGTAAAAATTAGCTGAATATGGGAAAAAAAATCTAAAACAAATTTAAATTGATTTTCAGTTCCCTACAAGCGATTAAATGTCAAGGGTCTAGAACATTTCGTCCAAAAAATAGTATTAAGTTTCATCTCAAAAAATTCCTAATTGTAGGCCAATTATAGAAAAAATATTTTTAAAAATTTTCGCAAAAATTACAACAGTCATTAATACAAATATAATTAAAAAATCTCCATTTAATTTAGTTTCTATAAGCTGATTTATTGGTAAAATTTTGAATTTTTGTTGAAATTTCGAATTTTTGGTGAAATTTCTTTACTATATCCAATTTTTGTTGAAATTTTTATGAAAATTAAAATTTTTGGTGAAATTTGGATTTTTGGTGAAATTTCAAATTTTTGGTGAAATATCCAATTTTTTTTTGAAATTTTTAAATTGTTAGTGAAATTTTGAGGATATCTATGATTTGGTGAAAGCACTAAATATCAAAAGTTTACTCTATTGAAATGCTATTCAATTTACTCTATTGAAACGCTATTAATTTAATTATTTCTACATATATTTTAACTAAAGAAGGATTTATACTAATCGACACTGATCGTATCCTCTAGGACCAGTCCCGTGACCTATCTTGCGACTTGTATAATATGTAAAGTTAAGAACTGATTGAAAAAAATTTAGGGGTGGTTTAATTCTTGAAAATGATGACTATTTAATTTTTTATTTCATATTTTCCCCTTTTCTTCGATCAAGAAAAATTAATCGCACATTAAGAGCTTTCTGAAATTTCAAAGATCAATAAGATTTGAAAACTAATAACATAATAGTTATTAAAATAAAATTAACAAAAAAAAGAGAAAAATGTCTTTTCGCATGTAGATTCCATTTTTTTTTTTGGTGGACAACCGTTAGAATTAGTCTATTATTTTTTTGATATGTTCAACATTTATTATGTATTATGATCGATGAAGAACTTGAAAAAAGTTTTATACCGCATATGACTATTAATAAGGCCAGAGGTGTTCTTGCTTTTCTAAAATAATGGACAAAAGAATTCTATGTTTCCTACATCAAGAAGACATTATATACGTACTGGAATATGGTCCAGTTTTTTGTAATCCTTTTTTATAATATACATATTGATCACATCGAATCTATTCAGAAACATTTCCTAATTTTCTGCTTGCGAAGTTTACACTGCACAGTGGGGTAAAATCGAAATTTTGTGGAAATAAATATGTAACTTCTGATCGACCGATTGGATTTTAATGAAATTTGGTATAGGCGTAGCGGAGGAGTGTACAAAACCCTCAGTGGCGGAGCTAAGGGGGAGATAATTTTGTTCTTTAACTAGTTAAAAAAACTAATAAAACCGGTCGGAAATACTAGGATATTTATGAAAAAACTGGACGAGCAATATGCAAAATTATGGTGCTTAAAAGTTCAAAGGCAAATAACACGAAAACTATAAGAGAGATAACATGGGCGCATGTTTTTTATTGGTCTTATTAGGGCCTGTGTGAAAATATTTAAAATCGGACGAGAAACAAAAATTTGGTACCTAATTTTGATCCACTGAGGTGTTTGTTGTTCCATACTTAATATTGTACACTCTTCTGTTATACCTGTACCTAATTTCATGAAAATCCAACCGTTCAGAAGTTATATATTTATTACCAAAAAATTTTGATTCTGCCCCACTGTGCAATAGTACGTAGAAAATTTTTTCAGCAGACTTAAAAAAATTTAATATTTCAATCGTTTTGAGACACCTCTAATTTTTTTCCAATCAAACTAAAACAGTGTTTTTGTTTTTTTTTTTGTATTCGAACATTTCTAGGGGGTGAGACTGAAAATTTATGGCCTTATTTTGTAAAATACTTCCCCTCACTTTGAAACATTTTTCATGTAAATTGATTTTGTTTTTTAAAAATTTGTATGTATGTATTTTTTTCAAAGTCCATACAAAAGAGGGCCATCCTAATGAACATACAAATACAAATCATACCAATTTCATAATTCACCATATAGAGGTAAAAATGGGAAATAACACTTTATATCGTTACCCCTATATGATTATGAATTTTAAGAATCCTATTGTCCGTTTTTCTGTCAGTTTAAAAATGAATTTAATATAATTAAATACAATTGAATTAAAGTTTATTGAAGTTAATTAATAAACGATATATATTATCTTGAAATGAATTCAGTTAATAATCGGAAATCAGACACTTAATATTTTAAAAACGTGGGGAAATTTGGAATTATAAAAGGGTGATATGCTTGATGAAATGAAAAGGGGCGGGGAGGGATACCTGAATTGATATTTTAATAAAACCGCTAATTCACAAATTAAGTAATTGCATAAGGAATCTTTATTTTTATTAAATAAAAAACGTTTCCACCAAAAAAAATTGACGAGCCGCAAAAAACTTGATTGATCCATTTTAGAAATAGGAATGAATTAAAAATACAAGTATACTGATAACTAAACCGATGGAAACAATGAAAAAATCGATATAAAAAAGGAAATATAATAATTCACAATGATACATCAGGGATGGAAAAGTTTCTAATTGAAAATTCATATATACGAGGCTACACCTGGGGCTCTTAACGCCCATATAATAAAAAATTATAACTTGTTATAACAAAATGTATTTCATTACAATTGGTCCATCTTGTTTTTATAAAAAAATAGCTGCAATTTGTTGTTGTATACACATGTGATAATATATAGTTAAATAAATTAACAAGCTAATTTGTTTGTTTTCTTTATGCAAATATATTCATATGAGTTGTGATATATGTATTAGTAATAATTTTTATCGCTTATAACTTCTTAAACACTAAACGGATAACGGAATAAATTCTATATTCTGCAGATATATGGGAAAATATTTTTATAGTGGAATATTTTTTATTGAAGTGGGTTGTTTAGTGTGACCTTAAAAGAGATTACGAAAAATGTGTTTGCTATCTCTATAAAGACTTAACTTTTATTCCATAAATCATTTTGTTTCACAACTACTTTTAAAAAAATAGATATTCTAGAACAGTACAAAAATATTGAGCTATATATGGAAAAAACTTGACCAAGATCTTCAAGATCAATAAAGACAATTAAAATCTCAAATTAATTACCAAATTCAAAAAATATACTCTCCTCTGCTAAGTTTGTGAAATCCAACTAGCCAATAGAAATTACGTAATGCGTAATGTTTAATATGTTTCAAAACTTTAATTATAATTATCAAAATCACTAAAATTTTATTTAAATTATTCGAATAATAAATGTTCAAATGATAATAGAGTAATGTAAAATAAAAAAAAAATCTTGTTTCCTTTTTTTTCAATTTAATTTTTCCACCTACTTTAAAATAAACCAAAACATAATAAAAAAATGTATCTTATGATTTCATAAATTATTTCACTTTATTCGATTTTCTATTGCCCAATTTTGTTTTTCTTTTTCAGGCATTTTAAATGTCTGCGCCAGTGAAATAAATAAACCCAGTAAAATAACGACAACAAAACAAATTGCTGATGACACAACAACAACGAATACAGCAGCAGCGGCATCTGCACCAGTTGCAACAATTGCATTAACAAATGATGCTACCAAAGATAAAAGAGAAACAAAAGACATAAAAGATGCATCAACGAATGGCTATGCAAATCATCGATCTGATACAGCAGCCAGTGTCCATAGAAACTCAAATACTAATTCCGATGATCCCGAAGATCCACAAGAAACAGTATACGGAACAAATGCTAGACAATTTTTAATAAGACCCCAACAGCAGCAACAACATCTGCAGCAGCAGCAGCAACAAGAAAACGAAGAAGAACAACTGCCACCACAATTGAGAAATTATCCAGCCACCATAAGGCCTCACAATACACAGCTACTGGAACAAAGTCAGGAGGTGAGTATTACATTTATTGTTGCTATTATTATTTTTTTTTTTTTTTCACAAAATAAAACGAAACATAAACTAAACTAAACAAACAGCTCCAGGCAAAGGCAACAGATATTAGACAGATATTATAAGATGTTGTTGATGTTGTTTTTTTTTTTATTTTAATATGGCGTGGAATCGATTATATGTAGAGTTAGTTGAGAGTGCTTGTCTGTCAATAGATGTTTAGTTGGAAAATATCAAAAGGTTAATGAGATAATTAAGGTGAAGAAAACGAAGCAAAAATCTAGGCACATAAAAATGTACAACAATAACAATAACATTGTTAGAAAAAAAATAATAACATGAAAATTGATTTCATGGTAGCTAAAAGCTATTAACGTAAAACGTTTTGGGACAGAGATGTCCAAATCTAGTTAAAATAATAGCTAATTTTATAAAACAAATTATTATGATTACAAAACTATTAATTAATTTAAATTACAATGTTATTGTTAATGTTAAATACATAAAACATCTAATTATAAAAACAGAAATATCGTTTACAGATTAATTTATTGCTATGTAGCTATCGAATAATGACTAAGGAAATAAATTTCATAATTAAGGAGTGAGATCGAAAAAATCTTAACACACATTTTGCCTCATAACTTTTTTCGGAATCAATATTCAAATCTTTTTTGATCTAGTTATCATAGAAAAATACTTCATTACTAAATTAAATGTCGTTCGTAAAACCGTTTTCACTATTGTCGTGAAACCTAGTTCTGTAGTAAAAGAGAACCACGGGATATTGAAAAGGCCAGAAAATTAAAGGCATATTGAAAGGAACTCCAAAAATACCGAAGATTTTAACACAAGATGTACACACTGTTCCAAAAAAGTGACTGAAGTAACTATGAAATCTGCAAAGAAAGGGTTTTCAAATATGTTCCACAATTTTATAATTAGTGGTTAGAACCACAACCATAAATATATATTTCTGTGATCTGTGATAAATTATCAAATGACTAAAAAAATAATGAAAACTCTAAGATCAACCATTTCCAAGTCAAATGAAAATGGGGTCAAATGAAAATTTTTTGATAATTAATCTGCTTGGTTCAAATTAAAATTTATGGAAGAGAAAAAATCCCTGATATATTAGTTAAGGAATATATTATAGTTTGCAAAACTAGACTTTGGTACTAGAGAACATATAGAATAAAGTCAAAATTTTAATTTGAAATAGCTCAAAGGTTGTAGACACTTTTTCGGAAAAAAAAATAATTAAAAAATAATTTCAAATTCAAAATCAATTATTTTTGGATATAGAATAGATTTTCTGTTCGATAGATAACTTGGTTTTTATTGAAAAAAATTTGGCAAATTTGGGACTCAAATTTCAAATGCAAGTGATAACAAAATTGTAGGAGATAAATAACAACTGCATGCTTTTGGAGTTACAAAAAATTACGAATCTATTTTAAAATTTCACTTCTTAGAGTTTTGATGCATTAAGAAATTTGGACCCAAAAACCTAATGAAAACTGGTAGCTATTATGGGGAAATTCCAATTGTTGGTACAAATTTTTCTACATGAAAAGGGAATATTCGAAAAAAATTATAAGTATTCTGACAGGTCATTTTCCAATATGAAAAATTACATGAAATTGGGAAACAGGTTCCTCTGGTCTTTGCAAAATGTGCGAAGAGAATATATTATTATATTATATAAGTAGGCAGAAATTTCTAGACTGTAGATTCGTCGACGAATTGGTTGGTATATCAAAAATCGATCTGGATAATTTGATTAGATCCGTCATGAGACGGATCGTGTGCTTAGAGCGAATATTTCAATATCTCTCTGTTGTTTTCTTGGTGTCAGCTTTCTCATCTTTCTTTTCCATCATTAGTTCTACTACTTATTTTTTTCTATCACTTCTATGAAGGGACTCACAATGGAACTCTAGGTCTCTGAGTGGATACACAGGCACCTATCTACGTGTAATCCTACTCTTCCTAAATTTCTTACTTTTGCATTTATAAATATACATAGCCCACAAAAAAAAAAACGATCAAGAGCTTTCAAAAAAGTAGATTTTTATCACTTCAAAAGTGGATCAAGTGAACTTTTTTGGAAGTTCTTTTTGTTCCTTTTTTTTGGGATTACAATGCTTAATATACATGTTTGTGTGTATTATTATTTTATTTTTACGAGCTACTTTGGTTGATAAAAAGAACCAAATTTTATACAAACATTCATGATCGATCTATATAAAAATAAAAATCTTTAACTTAAAAAAAGGCTTCAAAAAACAAAAAACCGATATCTCAGTTATTATAGTACAGATTTATTGCATTGAAAAAAAAAAAAATCTGAAACCTTTTGGCAAAAACGAAACTTTAGAAAATCTTTCTGAATTTCAATAGCAAAATTCCCGAAAGGATTTCCGTTGATTTTATATATAAGTAAATTTTTGATAGGTTTCATAAACGATATTTCAACCGACATACGGGTAGATGGGCTGGGTTCGTACTTTTTTTTTTTTTATCTTTATACCATAAAGGAAGGATATGTCACTTAAAACTAAAATTTATAAATATGGTTATATTTTTACTTTGACTTATATTATTTATATTTTTACCTTGACTTAGTATGGAAACATTCTCTTGAAATCGACTTTCCTTACGAATGTCATTAACTTAGTACAAAATTTCAAATTGTTTCTAAAGAAGTTATCCCTTTATAAAGCATAAAATATGTTGAATTGTGTATTTTTTAAATCCTGTATTTCCTTTTAATATTTAAAAAATTACCATTTTATATATTTTTAAAATTTCCTTGTAAAATGTTGGCCACCACAGGTTACTGCTATTACGATTTCAAAGCTATTTTTTAATAACCAAATACGAAGAAGACATTATCTAAAGTAATGCTGTTATTGTTTTAATTTTTTTTGCTATAAAATAGTTGACAACTTTTTGTTTTTCTTTGCGGCATTGCAACTGTGGAATTCATTTTAGTAAAGTATTTAATGTTGTTTTTTTATATTTATTTATATGTATGTTTTATTTGTAGTTGTTGTTAATATTGTTATTAGAGTCGTATTATATTTCAAAGGAGATTCATTTATTGATTATAGTGAGCTACATGTTTTTTTTTTCTTCTCTAATACACCGGGCTACAAGTGATGCGAACATTTTTAAATGCTCTATGAGATGTTTTATTTATTTAATTTTTTTTTCTAAAGTTTTGTTATGTTTGTACTTGTAGTTATTGTTGTTGTTGCTGTTATTATTATTAAATTTTGTTGCAACAATACTGTGGTTAATTTGTTCATGGGGCCTAAGTCGTGACTAGTTTCTCATACACGATTATTTTTGTCAGCATTTAGTAATAGTTACTTACTTACATATTTTCATTTCTGTTGCCTTGCAATTACAACGTTTACAAATGTTTAACTGTTTCTTTTTTTGTTTTTGTTGTTGTAAAGCATAAATTATTTTTTAAATAGTAAATTATAAGACTAAATAGAGGATAAATGAAATTCTTAAGAGTAAATTAAACTTCCTAGAATACAAATTAATTTTAGATTTTTTTTTTAATTTAAGAAAGATAATAATTTAATTTCGAAAAATTTGTATGGCATAAAATACAGATTTCCTTATTTGATAAATAACTTAAAAACAAAAGACTTAAGAACCATGCGTATGTGCTAGTAGTTATATAAAATAAAAGTTTTTGACTTAAGTCTTTTGTTTTCATTGCACTATAACACTCCATAAAATGTTTTATAAAAAAATAAATATGATTATTATTATTATTATTATTATTATTATTATTATTTTCAAAAACCTTGTTTTAATTTACTAGTTCAACACCAAATTTGTTATGATTACATTAATTGTGTCATGTTAACATTGTTTTATTTGTTGAAAACTGTCAGATAATTATTTTCACCAAATTGAGTGCCGTTAATGAAACAATTATCTACTGACAACTTAACAACTGTTTAAGTATTCTCCCCCTCCAATTACATACAACAGCATAACACTTTTCTCACAAACATAAAAGTTTATAAAGCGACTGCACAAATCAACCACAAATTTACCAAAATTTCAAATAAAAAAATAAAAATAATACATAAAATAAAAATAATAATTGCAACAATTTAACATGAACAAGACCTCAATGGAAAAATACTAAAATAAGAAGAAAATAAAAAGCAACAATGATGATTATTGTTTTATTATGGCAAGAATTGGCGAAGCGAAGAAACATCATCAACACCACAAACTGCACCCTCAACGCCTGAGCGTGGAAAAAAAAGCTTAAAATAAAAATAATAATATGTATTAAATAAACACCTTGTGTGAATTGTGTGGCATCTTAGCAAAACAAACGCCTTATAGGCAACACAACTCTATACATGTTTATAAACATTTATATGACTGAGTATAAATATAAATCCAAAATAAGATGCAAAACTTATTTTCGTTTGATGAATTATATAACTTTAAAACGTTGAAAATGGTAGTATTTATTTTATTAAGGGAAGGTATCTATAAGGCAAAATTTTAATAAATTGTTTGCGAAATTTAAATTTTATTATCTACAAAGGTCTGTAGGTACAAAGTTGTCTCTATATGTTATATTTCATCTGTAAATGTCCTGCTTAATTTTATGTCTTATTTTCTAGCTAAGTATTATTTAAGCTACACGATCTCATTTTTTTTTAAATAATTACACAATGTTACAATGCAAAGTGGGGCAGAATTGAAATTATTAAGAAATAAATCTGTAACTTCTGAGTGGATTTGCATGAAATTTTTTTTTTAATCACTTGCCAAATTTTTGTTTCTTGTTTGATTTATACCTTATTATAAGCAGTGAAAAGAACTGCAAAAAAAAAACATACTTGCTTGTTATATTCATCTCTCATAGTTGTTGAGTTATTTGCGTTTGAATTTTTGAAGTAACTCAATTTTGCATGACTTTCATATATATCTCAGCATATTTCCGAAAATATTCATATTTTCAATAATAACGATTTCGACTCCAAAAAATATATAGTAAAATTATATATATATTTTTCTGATTTTCACATTTATCAATTCTCTACTAAATATTTTATATTACGTGAAAAAATTATGTTAATAACTACAAGTATTTAAAAATTGTTCAGTTAAATTTCGATCGACAACAAGAAAACAAGTCATTAATATATTTTCATGTTTTACTGAATATATTTTTATATATATTTTTTGTAATTTAAATGAAAAGATTGATAAAAAATATTCCCCAAATCTGATCTTATTACATATCAGGTTAAAAATAAGTAGTTACTGATCTACATCCATATAATGCAGACAGTATGTTGTTATCATTGAAAAGTAATTGCGTCCATAGCTACATGCCATTACCAATTTTTGGTGGGTAATTTTAAAGAAGACATATTTTCCTTCAAAATTATGTGTAATATGACTATTTTGTGTTTGCAACATTTCTGGTAAATAAATTTGAAATATAGCAAAGAGTTGCAAATTGTAAAATCTTTCGTTTTTTCATGCGCACGGCCTTACCGCACTCACTGTCTTATTTCACTGCATTACCAATAATAAAAGGAAAGATGAAGATTTTGCTATTTCTGGAATTTTGGTAATTTAAAATTTATTTACACGAAACGTTGCAAACTAAAAATAGTCAAATTGTATATAATTTTAAAGGAAATTATGTCTTCTTTAAAACGACGTATAATAAATTTTACTATTTTAAAATTTTTAGCTCACTTTTCTTGAAACAATACGAACAATTGCAAATTATGTTCATATGGACATACAGTTAGGGACAAAACTATTTGTACACTCATATATAGTTTATAAAGAATTTAAAATTGTCGTATGCAGTATTATTTTCAATATATTTTTATTTAATTAAGTTATTTAATTAAGTAAAAAAATAATAATATCCAACACATTATTTAAAAAATACAAAATAATGAAAATTCATT
>MINK01013588.1:0-10532 GCA_001735545.1 Phormia regina
AATTATTCGAACAGTTAATCGACCAAAATTAATCGATTAATCGATTGGATACCCTAGTAGGCTGTCATAATTTTTTGAGAAACATATTGAGGTATTTAGTCAAATTCTCAGAAGTATCAAAATCAACAATAATTTTTTTTACAGACTCAAGAAGTTCTCATTCAAAATTTATCATTTTTGACCACTTTTCAAAACTACACTCACTCGTTTGCTTGGGGTTTCTTCTTTTTAGTAAATGTTAAAAAAATATTAAAGTTTTTTAACAAAATTTAAAAAAAAAAAATATATATATATAAAATTATTTTTTAGGAAACAATTGCAATATTTGAACCCTATTTTAAATTTTAACTTTGAAAATTTTTTTCTTGTTATCGAATTAAGATAAGACAACCATTTCTTTATCTATCTATATCTATAACCGATTTTAATAAAAAATATACCATTGAAATCCGTTTAGTATTTATGAAGTTATAAGCGGTAAAAATTAAACTAATACTACTAATACATATACCACAACTTACATGAATATATTTGCATAAACAAAACAAACAAATGAACGTGTCAATTTATTTAACTGTATATTATCACATGTATATAGAACTCTTTCATTCAAAAGATGGTCTTATTGTTGTTATTTTTTTATAAAAACAAACTGAACCAATTTTGTTATTACAAGTTAGAATTTTTCATTATTTTAATTCAAATTTATATGGGCAGCGAAGCGCACCAGGTGTACTCTCGTAAGCAAAGTTGTAGAGAAATTCAACATATTTTTCAAAAACAATTTTTTAAAACTATACGAGATAATTTAGAACAATAAACATATTTTTTTCTTGTCTAAATGTATATTTAAAATCGGTGTATATCTATAAAAGTTATAAGCCCCGATATATTTATCACCCTCGATGTGTTCAACTTTGTGCCACTTTGGAGGCGTCCATACTACAGGTATAGATTAAATTCAACAATATTCAAAAAGCCTAACTCCTTCTTTATCGATGTTTCAAGTTTCATCTGTAACGGTTCAGTGGTTTCAAAAATTCCAAACTTATTACCACTGTGCGTTGTAATCAAGGTTACAATTTCAACGTTAAGTTAATGAAATTTAACACACAATCTTCTTTTAAGTCAAGAGAGAGAGAGAGAGAGAAACCCGTTAAAACTGGTTATGTCCATTATTTCACCTATCCACCAAACGAATGCCTTAAATATTGCGATATTTTAACAATTGGTCATAGGATCCATATAAGATCTTTCACTGAATTTTGATACACATGTGCAATGACGTGGGGTATGATATAGTACCATTATTCTAACGTTTGCGTTGGATTCATTATTTGCATAAAAATGAGAGAGAAACCCAAAACATATTTATTGTCTAACACAGGAAAATACAAAAACGTAATATTTTTCTTAGAGTTTGAAGATTGTTTTGAGTTACTTTTTGTATTTTTTTAAATGGAATTAAACAAATACTATATGCATTATGGAAAACCCAGGCTACTACAATATCGATCCTTCTAAATATGATGCCTATTTACTTTGTTTTCCCAGGAGTTATCTATGATAATTTTTCTTAATGCAACTCAGACTCTCAGAAGTCTAAGGCGTTTAAGAGAATATAAAAGTTTAGTATTTCCTTCTGCTTACTCTCTCTAATAACAGAAGTGAGTCAGGAAAAACTGCTGTATGTAAACCCCGACTTTTTGACTAAATGCATATGAGAAATAATTTTTCGCACAATTATCTTTATAAATAAAACTTTTATTACGCACTGTTTTTGTGTTTTTCAACAATCGAGTTTATTTTACTTTGATGTTAAATTTATAATTTTTTTCGAATATTTTCTTCATTTACGTTATCAGTTATCAGTTTTTCATTCTCTGTTTGTGTATGAGTTTGTCTCCTTTTTGTTTCATTTTTGTAGTATCACGTTCATCACGTTTTTACTATAACACGCTTATGATTTTATGGATTCAATTATAGGTAACCAGGTGTCTGTGTGTGTGTGTGTTTATGTAAGCGGATGTATATATGTTCGTATGCATTTTGGTTTGCATGTTCTGTAAATTATAGAAAAAATGCAAATTTTACCTTTTTGGTTCGCTGAATTTTTCATTATTATTTTGTTACTTATTAAAAAATCATAAAAATTAATTTATTACAATTTGAGATAAGGTAAATAAATTAAGTATAAGAGAGAGTTTTAAATACATACATTCTTATATTAAAGTAGTTAATGATTATAATAAAAAAAACAGAATTAAATTATAGAATTTTTTATTAAAGTTGTGATTTTTTTCTTATTAAATATTGATTTATATGAACATATAAATACATTTAGATATTTTTATATGCAATTTTCTCTTTACTACTATTTGTAGTATTAAATAATTTTTGAAATATTAATTTTAATTTATTATACCTTGGCTTACATTTGATCCTTCTATGCACCTTCTTTCGTAACCTCTAGATAAAATATGTAAATTATTCTAAATATTCATAGAAATATTGCAAACGCAATTTAAATTGTATGCAATTATTGTTATTATTTTTCTTTTGTATAGAGGTTTTGCATTATTTCCGACCAATCCCAGTTTTTATACCAACCGGGACCAAATAAACTACCTCATCCCCATCATCCTACTGGTCATCAGCATTTTATTCATTATCACAATAAGAAATGCAACTATAGAGTATAAATTTTTTTATTTTTCTAACAAATTAAAATGAGCATGCAAGAATAGAGAGCAAAGAAAAAAAAATAAATAAAAAAAATGAAGAACAGCCGTAAGGTATCGCAAGCAACAACAAACTATAAATTAATATGTGGGCCACTCCATTCGTTCGACACTCATCATCCCCACAGAATATAATTAAACGAGTACACACTCAAATACATACATATATACTCAAACTCATACATATTTGAAATATGTATTATTTTTATGATAGAAATAATTTCTTTCCCCTCTTTCTCTTATGGTAGTTTGTTAATTATGGCATGAAGAAATAATAAAAAATAAAAACAAAAATGTAATTAACTTTTAATAGAAACCACAAAACCACATGCAATGGTTTTAAGTCATGAACAAAAGGTTGTCGAAGGCAACATACAGGACAGGTCAACGAATACAAAAAAAAAAGGAATCATTCAACATTTATTCAGAAGTAAATAAGGATTAAAATTTTATTAACGGCCCACTGAGGAAATAAAAAAATAATAATTCAGAAAAATGCATTTACAAAATGAATGACATTTGAAATTGATGTGTATTTTAAGTAAAAAACATAATTACTAGGAAAGTTAATACAATAATATTAGTTTAAAGTGAGATAACTAATTGAGTATAATTTTCAATTTCCTTATAGTAATGGACAAAAAACACAGTGGTGCCAAGTGCAAAATATATAGTAATAAGTATGGATCTTTGAAACAACTGAATCGTTTAAAATGAAACTTCCCAGCAAAAACAGAACTGTAATAGTCACGATTTAAACATTATGTTGTCATAGGAAAGAAGGACTTAGTGCACACAAAAAAATAAATATGGTTCTAGTGATCATAAATTAAGAGCAACATACCATGATCATGTAATCATGTATTAACAAATAAACAAATTTCATCATATGTATATATTTCTTATATACATTCATTTGCACCACGATATGTGGTACATTCATAATACTGAATAAAAATAAATCGTATCAATTCATATTTGTTCATATCTGAACTAAATCTACTAACAAACTACTAGACTGATATACAAGAGCGTGTACTTAGAAGTTATGAAAAACATATAACAATATTGGTTTTATGGTTGCAGAACTAACCAAATTAGTTATAAAACGAGAGAAGAAGGTATAGTCGGTTAAGTTCGACCATATGATTACCTATGTGTACCAAAATTCGAGAAGGATCAATTATGAACTTATAATTGTATTAAGTGAAAAATAAAAGAAACTATTACAGAATACTACGTCGATACTAAGATTTACATGTATTCATGCACTTTCTGGTGATTTCCGCAATTGGATCTTATTATGTAAATTTTATTTATTAAATTAATATTAAAATTTTTACGGGATTTGTACGCGTTAAAGTGATTTTCAAAAAACGGGTTTATATGGGAGATATTGTAAATTATAAACCTATCTTCATGAAATTTAGCACACGGATTTAAGATTACAAAGAAATTATTTGTGTTAAATTAAATTTTTTTATTGAAATATTTTAATTTTTAGGGTATCTTTGAGTGTTAAAACTCTATTCCGGGAGAACATTTGTAAGAGGGCTTGGTGAAATAATGTGCCGATCATTACCAAAATCAATAGGCTTCGTCCTTGTATATGTACCAAATTTGATCAAATTATCTCTAAAACTGCGACCTCTACTTTGCACACAAACTTTACATGGACAGCCAGCCCACCAGATGGACGGACGGACATAGTTAAATCGACTCAAAAAGTGATTCTGAGTCGAACTGTATACTTTAGTTATATATTTATGAAAAATCCAAACATTTAGTATTTATGTATTTAGGGTATTATGAGTTTGTACAAATATTGTAAAATAAAGGAAAAATCTTTCTACACCCACCTTAAAGTAGACAAACAAAAATGACTACTTTAAGGTGGGTGTAGAATCACTTTTTGAGTCGATGTAGTCATGTCTGTCCGTTCGTCTGGTTATCTGAAGGGCTGTTCATGTAAAGCTTTTACCTTTTTATAAGTTTTTGCAATTTTTGTGGAACGCATCTTTCGCATAAAATGAATAGTTGTAGTGGTCATGCAGTTTTTAAAATTCTACGTTATATGGGCGGACCACGGCCATTTTTGGCTTTCGAGTTTATCTTGACCCTTAAACTATTTGTAAAAAATTTTATTGATGTTTCATCTTATATAGGAGTAGGGCGGTAAAGTGGGCGGCCAACATTCATTTTTGGTTTCCAAGTTTTTATAGACCCTCGAACTTTCCGTATCGTATATGCTTTTTGTATAAGTAATATCAGCAGAAAACTGAAATAGAAGTACAGAGTGCTTCTAGTATAATCGTTTAATAAGCATACAATATTTGGTTATTAACCGATTTTGCTCAAAATGAATCCTAAACAAACCTAATAAAAGAAAAATATTTTAGCCAAATTTTGTACTCTTATCCAGTTTTTAACAGACGGATAGACATATCGACTTTTGGAGGTATCATTAGGTCGGCTATTTTTGAACCAATTTTTTTCTAATTCTTATTAGAATTCCTTTAAATATTAATCCTTATAACTTGATGTATTAAACATATGTATATTATAAAAATACGCGTATTTTAATAGTAAATTCATACAAATCCCAGGTTTTTGCATTTTGATGTTTTATTAACATTAGAGACAAGGAACAAATGACCTCAGTAACGTGTAAATACTGCACACGATAAGTGTACTCATAGAAATTAAACCAATGTATGATTTTTGAATTATATTTAAATTAATGACTGTTACATTGTGGTTGTAAACATAAAATATTGAATTATTTTTTTACTGGCTTTCAATGAAATATTTTATATTTTCCAGAATTCTTACAATTTAATCTTATTTTTAAACTTCGTTTAAGTTTTTCTTAAGTTTTCTCACCACTTTTGATAATATTTAGTTCAATTCTTAATATTGTCAAAACTAAGACTAATTTAATATTTCAGATAATTTCATCAAGTTCGCGATATATTGCGACTTGAAAGTAAGAAATCGCTCAATATATGTACAAAGTTGCATTCAAAAAATTACAAATATCTTTCGAAGTTTTTAATTTATAAGAATTATTGAGATATCATATAATATTGGTACCTATTATATGTCGCATAACATTTTTTATCAATTTTTCGACCGCGAAGTTTAATTCGCGAATTTTTCATTGCTTCAGCTACCATTTTAAAGGTAATTTCATTACCCTCAAATATTTTAATGAACATTGTAATGTAAATATTTTGAAAGCTATTTGTATTTTTCAAAACACAATTTTTTCCTTTTTTGAGATATTATAAATTACGAA
This sequence comes from Phormia regina, assembly GCA_001735545.1. NCBI lineage: Eukaryota > Metazoa > Arthropoda > Insecta > Diptera > Calliphoridae > Phormia > Phormia regina. The sequence continues at coordinate 6,040 of MINK01013588.1, forward strand.
CTATTGCTGTAATAAAACTGCCGAATTTTATTACATTCGGATAATTTTTGGAAAGAAATTGACGACTTTTCTATTTTATTGCAAACATAACAATACAAATATCAATAAATTTTCGTAATTATTATGACATTTGTTGTAATAACTCCTAAAATATTGCGAGTCCCAGAATGCCATTTTCTTTGAAGCAATTTTTTTCCTCCAAATTCTTGTATGTGTACCTAAAGACAATTTTTTTTACTTTGTACGCCATTAGGCTAGATTTCCTTTAAACTTTTCTGTAAAAGATACAGAGCAATTATCTCTCAAAATTCTTCCCATGTTGTCTGAATTTTAAATTCTGAAGATATTATTATTTTTCCCTATCACGTTTTCTTCTGTGATCATGACCAGTTTATTATTTTTAAGGCTAAATCTAGCCTTTTTATTTAGCTTCAAAATTTTTCGTGTTAGCTTCTACCTTTTATCCTAGCATTTTTTTGATTCTTAATATAGCTTTAATAAGGTTAAAATCTTACAAATTTTATATTAAAAATATTACAAATTTAAGCATTTTTGTCTATTAATTCGCATAAAAATCTAAATTATTTATATTAAATAAAATAAATAATTGCAATGAACAGTACATTGATTTCAATGAACAAACATATGTCCCAATGAAAACGTTTCAAAATAATTGCTTTGTATTTTGGGTTTTTATTTTATATTAAATTAAATGATTTAATTTTACCATATTGACTAAATATAATCAATAATAAATTATTATATTCTTAATATATATGACATAGTTATAAAAAAAGAACATCATAATGATCACCAGTTGTAGTCTTGTTCAGTCTGTAATATAATTTTATACAGAATAAAGTTAAAATATTATATATGTTTATGAATACCTACGAATATAATTCTCTTGACTTTTTAATTCATTATATTTTTCGAAACTCTCTGTGAGCTGCTCTGCGTCTAAATTATTTTATCTACACAAATATAAGTTATATATATAATTTTTAACTGTTTAAAACCGTTAACATTATTATACTTACATGTTAAGAAAGAAAATCTTCAAATTATTAGTTCATTGAATAACGAATTCAATGTTCTAATACATTAAATCAATTAACTAATTAATCTTTATTATTAAGAAATAAATTTAAGTATTTGTTTCAATGTAATGTTCATAATTTTTTCATTGAATTTTAATAAATCTTTTCATTTAAGCTATGAATTTGTTCATTAATTTAATAAATTCTTGAAAAAAAATAATGAATGTCATTTAATGTACCCTTTGCATTAAAAATACTTTTTTCAATGTAGAAGATAATTATAATTTTTTAAAAGAATTAATTATCCATAGGAACTATTTATGTTAAATTTATAAATTTACTAACATATATTCAATATATACCAATAACTATTAAGAACTAACAAATAAATGTGTTTTTTAAATAAGACAAAATTTTTTGGCTTTATTTTTTGAGACTTTTTGCCTTTTCTGACCTTTTTTTAAGTCCAATTTAGCTGCTTTTTTCAAGTCCTGCCAACACTGGTCATGACTTTATTTTATAATATTATTGAGCAAAATGGCAAATCTAAGTTAGTAATTAATTATTTTTCTCCACCACACTAGAAGCAATGGACCCATTAGTATGCACGGATTTTTTCGTTCGCAGTCCTTAATTTATTATCATTATAATTTATAATTTCTTAATACAAATAACCATTTATTTAATGTTAAAAAAAATGTATTGAAAAAAGTATCAGAAATAGTATATCATGAGCAAGTCTAACATATTCTAAACTATTTCTAAGTATTAAACAAATGTAAAAAATCTTAATGAAATGTTTAACCTAAAATCTTTTCATTCATTAAATTAACAGCTATAACCCCAAAAATAAAGGCAATAACACAAATGAAAACTTAAACAAAAGTAAAAATGTATACAATTACTTATCATGTACCTACATACAATATATATTAATGTGGCCCTAAAATTAATGGTATCGGTGGTTCCAAGTTTACAAAGGTCCTTAAGAGAAAGAAAGGTCCTTAAGACGCCAATTAAAATATATGATCCTTATTTTTCTTAAAAAATATTTAATATTTGTCACGTCTAGATAAATTGGGATGATGCAAAATTTTTTTAAATGTGGGAATATATAAAATTTTGCAAATTGAAAAAAAATTTCGGGTTTTATATCTCAGTATTTATTCTGGAAAAAGTAAAAAAAGATGAGGTAAAGAATCAAAAACTCAAAATTCAAGCGTAAAGATATTTTTAACTGTAAGAGATATCTTTTCTGAGTAAGCTCAGCATTTCTTTATCTTGCCAAGCACTTTACACAAATAAACAAATCGTAACAAATCGAACTGGATTATCTCGTGTTATCACAGAGTGACTATATGATGATTTTAGGTCCTACTCTGCAACTCCATATATTTAAATTTAATCCGATCAGGAGTCTAGGAGATACAGAATTATTACCAAAAAAGAATTTGATTGATCTTCTTAAGGACCAAAACCGCTAAAAAGGACCACCTTTGATTTTAATCAAAGGTGGTCCTTTTGATTAAAATCAAACAGTATATTAAAATAATTATTGCTACATTTCATTTTGGGAACACCCTAATATAAACGCATGGATACAAACTCGTCCAGACCATCATATTTCATAAATATTTTGTAGTTTTAGTACTTTACCATCGTTTTCATGTTGATTTTTTTTTTCTATCTTGTTCCCTCTCTGTCTGTCTTCTGGTAAATTTCCATTAAAATCCTTGAATGTTGGCATTTTGACTATTTTAAATGTGTTTGTTTGTGTGTGTGTGTATTTAAAGTGCGTGTTTCAATCTCTGTTGCTTCTTTTGTTAATACTTTCTCTTGTATTTTATGATGTTAAAGCTTAGAAAATTTTTGACATTTGAAGAGTTTATATTATTCGGAAAGCAAACCGAGAAAAAGAAATGAAAGTTGATAAAAAAAACTCTTACTTAGTAGTACTTACGTCTATCACTTGATATGCAATTCTAAACCTGTCAGAAAAGGTTGTTTATGTTACCGTTACACTTTTCTGACACATTGTACTCAGCACTTTTAACATATTGCTTTTCAATTTCCCCCAAAAAATGTAAACTTTTGAGTAGCATTTTTGTAAGTGGTTTATATTATGTTTGAATTAAATGAAATTTAAAAAAAGTGTTCAATGATTTGATTTTCTTCTATTGTCTATTTTAAAGTATATTTATTCAGAGCTTTCAAAAATATGTTAAATCAGGTAACAGGTGAATGAGAGTGTGTATGATGAGAAGGAGATGTTTTATGTTGTTTCTTTTAAATAAGCGTTGATTCTTTATCTGCTATTTTTAGTACAAAATTTGTTCAATAATAGATTTATAAATATTTTTAAATTTTGAAGAATTTTAATTTCAAATTTGTATGTTTCTAGAATTATATTTTCTATTCAAAACACTTCGTCAGAGTTTCTTTATTTAATAAATTAAAATATTGTTATTGCCTTCACAATTAAAATACGAGTAATAATTATGTTATTGGATAATATTAGAATTGAAATATATAAAAATTCTTGGAGAAGATCACCGAGGTTGACAGTGTAGTTAGAGTGAACGGTTGACAGTGAATAAATATTTTACAGATGTTAATTTTAATTTTTGAAAAAGTGATAAAGTATTTTTTCGAATCGAACCAACCTGATGCATATATGAAAGAGTTGATGGCTCTGATATCGATATCAGAGTGATCTGACAATATATGCACAAAAGTACTATTAAATTAAGCAATTCTGATCTCACTGATAGTTGGAAAAAGTCATTGGAAATGCTCCACTGATTCTTTTTTCATCATGATCATAGCAACTCTTCAGGAAGACGTTGAAAGGGAGCCCTAATCTCTTAGCATGCGCACCAACAAACCTGTACCTTACACTGAACAAAAAAGGTACATAAATACAATGAAAAAGTAAATTGTTGCAATGAATTTGTGCACTAATTTTGACCCTATGTACAGGCTCATTGAAACAATGTATTACCATACATTAATATTAAAAATTAATGTAAAAGTTCACTGATAAAATTTTAAATCAATGCATATTACATCGATTTCAATGAACAAACATATGTCCCAATGAAAACGTACATTGAAAATAATTGCTTTGTATTTTGGGTTTTTATTTTATATTAAATTAAATGATTTAATTGTACTACATTGACTCAATATAATCAATAATAAATTATTATATGCTTAATGTAGATGCCATAATTATAAAACAAGCATATCATGATGATCACCAGTTATAGTCTTGATCAGTCTGTAATAAAATTTTATATAGAATAAAGTTAAAATATTTTATATATTTATGAATACTTACGAATATACTCCTCTTGGTTTTTTAATTCACGATATTTTTCGAAACTCTCTGCGAGCTGCTCTGCTTCTTAATTGTTTTATCTACACGAATATAAGTTAAATATATAATTTTAA
>MINK01013594.1:0-11318 GCA_001735545.1 Phormia regina
TGTATTGTTTTGTTCTTATTTTGGTGGTTATCGTTTCGTTATTCATACTCTTTGCAAAATTTCGCCCTGTTAATGTTGTTTATTATTGTGTTGTATTCTTTTTCTCGTTTTTTTTTTCGTTCTTCGCTATTTTTGTTGAATAGTGCTCCAATTACTTTTATTTTGAAATTTGTGCGTTTTCTGTGGTGCCACTATGATGTTGTTGTGTTTCACTTATGTTTTGTTTTTTGTTTTTTTGTGCCACCATTTTCATCATTTAATTGCAAAGTGCATTGTATGCCATTGCATTGAATTTCATTTTGTTCTCATATTATACGATATTCTGATATTTACATATGTATGTATAAACGTGTTTGTATTTCAGTGATAGATAGATATATTTGAAATCGATTTTATTTGGCAAGCAATACTTTGTTGTCTCTGTTGTTTTGGTAACCATACACATACCGGTGATTTCTTTTTGTTATTCCTATTATTTTCCTCTCTTTTTTTAATGGACTCTTTGGTTCTTATATGAAGCAAGGAAAATATTTATATTTATTATAGAATTGGTAACAACATTAATATGAACAGGAATAGGAATTTCAAAGAACCCTAAGGAATTAATGGAATTATAGAACAAAATTTTAGACAAAAGTTATAGAAAAAATAAAATTATGTATTCATTTGAAGATGCTATAATGCATTATATATTTTTTCGTATATGTGAGATTAGGAAGGTCTTATCAGAAATTAATGTGATTAAAACACTGAGTTCGGATGCCTTAGTTTTAAGAAAATGTTCCCCATCTTTGGCCAGCCCACTGCATAACTTTTTCAATATTTTCTTAGCAGTTGAACAATTACCAATGTCAAACTTATTCCTGCAAAAGGTGATACATCTACCCGAATAACTACAAGTAAATTAAGTTCTGTTTCACACTCTCTAAAGTTATGGAAAGTGTATTAAACATACGCCTGGTAAATTATCTGGGAAAAATAGACTGATCGTTTAACAGGTGACTTAATGGCATTTCTCTCAGAGAAGCCACGGACTGTCTCGTTCAGTTCTCCACATTTGGAAGAGTAGAACAGTTTTGTTGGCAGACACTAAATCATTCGATTGAGTCTGGCATGATGCCCTGCTATCAAAACTCTTCTCATTTGGTGTTGCTTATAACGTTCAGAGCTTTATTTCAAGCTTTCTTTTGTGTAAGTACTTCAAACTCAGGAGTACCTCAAGGCTCCGTCGTTTCTCCATTGCTCTTATTGATCTCTATGGACGACTTGTTGGTAGGGACCATTTGCCTTATCTATTCCTTTGCTGACGATAGAAATATTCTCACATATATTCCTTAAACCATAGTCCAGAGTTCTCCGAGGTTCGTTTCGCTAATATGGATGAATCTCTCAATCGTAACCTGACTTTAATATCGACATATGTTGCTTCTATTGGAATTAATTTTAATGCACTCATAACTTGCGAAAGTTTCTTTCAAATGTTTGGGGGTTTTGAGACGTTGTCAAACCTTTTTTTCTCACCATATATATACTAAAAATGAAATACAGTTCTTATATTTAGGCCGAAGCGGCAAAGTTTTGTTTAAAATTATCGTTCTATGTTCAAATGAGAGAAATATCTCTCTTTGGAGATGATCATACTTCCAGGTACATTTGACCCTTAGAACACCGTCGAAATGTTGGCTGTAGATACTTGTTCTATATTTTTATGGAAGACATTCCGTGGAAAAAAGAAACCTTATACCCAGCATATATGTGTTGAGCCCCTGCACACACTTATTGAATAGATCTCCACCATTTGTTATTGAATGAAGTACAAGTCGTACAATCCAAAATAAGGAAAACTCCTTCTTTGGTTTTACCATCCTTATGTGGAATGTATTTTCAGTCCGTGGCTTCTCAATGGAATACAACATCGAACAATTTTAATTAATTCTAATACCCACATTTTCTAATATGAACACAAAAGCACTGCATTCATAGAGATAACCCTTTAGTGTTGTTTATAATAAAAAAAGTTATGAGGCGAAATGTGTGTTGACTTTTTTCGAACGCACTCTTTATATTGAAAAACATGGACCAAGATTTTGCAAAATTGAGATAGTTAGTTTTTGAGGCCCCATAGTTCTGCCTTTGGAGAATATGTCAAACGTATCTTCTGAACACAAAATTGTGTATCTCCTCTACAATTTCTATGTAAAAAAAAACAATAAAAATAATAATAATTATATTAATAACAATAATAATACTTATTTAAATTAATTAAATTATTTGCTAATTTTTGCACAAACACACATACGATTACAGTGTTGTTGGAACTTTCTGCGACTTGTTAAATTTTAAAGTGACATAGTTTCAGTTCTATAAAATATATTGATTTTAATTTTTTTCTCTATAACAAAGAATTATATCCACTAAGCAAATTAATTCAGATGAGGAAAATTCAGTTAATATTTTTTATTTTTATATTTTTCCGAAGTTGCGTAGATTTTGTTATAAAACTTTTATGAACATATTGACGATTTTTAAAATATATTCTGCTTGTCGATTTGTACTGTGGGAATTGAGAAAATATAATCTAAAGTCAAAACTTTTGTATAAAATGGGTCAAATTCAAGAGGGTGTGTACCTTGACCACTTGAGTTATTGGGCTTGTTTATCTTATCTTAAAGTAATCTCTGAGAAGTTACGTTTTAGAGGAGAGGAAAATTATTATATGTTGCTAAAGAAAAATTTATTTTAGTTAAAAAATTTAATTAAAAAATTGTAAACGTATTTTTTGGAATTTTAACTAGTTTAATCGGTCGGAAATACTGGGATATATATGAAAAAAACTGGACCCAGATAATGTAAAATAAGGGTGCTTAAAAATTCAAACTCAAATAACTCGAAAACTGTAACAGAGATCAATAAAAAAAATTAACCTTTTTTATAGGTCGTATTAAGGCCTACAACAATATATAAAAATATCTGTAATCGAAGGATTTCAAGCGATTAAAAAATGTTTATGTCAGAAGTACCTAACCTTGAGCCCCCTTAGCTTCGCCCCTGATGAATTTGTTGAGCCCGCCTTCCAAACTTAATTTTGTACACTCCTCTGCTATGCCTGTACCAAATTTAATAAAAATAAAACCAGCCGATCAGAAGTTACAGATTTAATTCCAAAAAATTTCGATTCTGTCCCATTGTGCGTTAGAATAAAATAACCCAGAACCATATATATAACCCAGAAGTATATGTATAATGACAATAAGTAATAACCTGATAAATCTGATGGAATTTAAAGAAATATTAAATCAGATGATATAAATCCTTGTTATTTTCACAAAAATTTCCAAGTGTAGCCTATCTTTTCAGACGTTTATGCCAAACTTTATTTGCTCGCTACTTGCTTAACTTTTAACGCATTGAATATGCATCATGTATTCATTATGTATTACATTTTTTAAATCATTTGTATATAAAAATGTATACATGTACTCCATCAACAACAATTCGTTAAGTTTTTTTCACGCTACCTCCCTACCTCCCCACGTTTTCCCTTCCCCACCCAACACTGAATAAAGGAAAGTAACACAAAACTGCGTTTTCAAAAATTTTGGCGTTTCTATGGAACACGTTGCATTGCGTTCATTGTGGTCGCGGTTTTTGTGTAACATGCAACGTTTCTACATATACATATACAAAAAAAAATATACGACTTTGGCGTTGGCTGATATTGTTGATGATGCATTTTATACAAAAAGAAAAATAAAAAAAAAAAAAAAGTTTTATTCACTTTGTAGAAATTTGGGAAAATGCATTTCGTTTTAACCAATTGATGGATGGATGGATTTATTTGAATGTACGCATATAAACTCATTCAAGCAAGCACTCACGGATAAATTTACATTAGTTTAGTTTTCATTTTATTTTTTATTTTATTTTTAACAACTTTAGACACTTTAAATAAATTTAAATAAGATTGTTGGATTTTACAATTTAAAAGTGGTATTTCTATTTTATATTTTTTATTTCTTATTTAATAACCAATTAAATTTTCTTTTTTGTTTTTGTTTTTGCCATGATGTTTGGCATTTTGTTGAGTAAATTCCTTTTAGACACGCAATGAAAATTAATTGTGTTTGAAAAAAAGTTTTTATTCATTTTTCCGTTAATAACAACATATAAGGGAAACATTACAATTGCATGTTTGTGGAAAGAAATTTTTTTCTTTAATTACTTTGTAAGTCCTTGTTGAGCTGACACCACTTTTCGTCTTAGCATAAGTCATTTACTGAATACTGAGGTATTGTTTTTTCTTTTTTTTTTTTTTTTTTTTCATTTTTTTTTTTTTTTTTTTTTTTTGTGCAATTCTTGGAGGGATTATTTTATTTTGTGTTTTACTCTTCTAACCATCATACGCTGCGGTGGTCGTATGTGGTTACGTATTTTAATACTCTTAAGTTTAAAATAGTGATATAAAATGTCACACACACATACCACTCACTTACTTGCATTTAGACATATGTATGTTTATTCCTAGGGGGCGCCTGTGGCATTAAGTTTTGTTTTTTTTTATATAGACGTATTAGACATTAGAAATGTCATAGATGTTACCAATAATCCCTATTAGTTGGGGTTTCGCATTAAATCTCTGTTGTAAACATTTAATTTTTAATTTAATTGTAACTATACATGGTCTAGGAAATGTTTGTTAGATATTTTGCTTTTATTTTATATATTTATTTATTTTTTTTTTCTTTAATGCTTTTTTTTGTGATTTGATTTGTTAAAACCTTTATTTGTTTTATTCTATTTTGTTTTTATTTTTTTTTTTTTTCAGTAGAAGGTTAAATCAGAACCTAGTTACATATATTTATTGGCTTTTATTGGTTTCTATGTATGTATGTGTGTGTTTATTTTTCAATAGTATTCTGCCAACAATTGCATAAATAAGCGCCGAGTTAAAAACAACAACTCTCGAAACAACTTCACTTTAGAAATATCTCAATGACCATAGAAATTTACCAACTGATGTGGAAATTAATGATGGTCATATTTATTGATGCATCATCAACAACTTGATACAATTGTAATAAAACGAAAACAATAGTTACTGTTTCAGATTTAACCATTGAATGGAAGCGCAGGAGAGCGATGAAAATGTTTTGATTATTTGCAAATATATTTTAAGAAAATTTGGAATAAATATTGTGGGATTTCTACATATTATAATACACAGAAAAATCATAAAAAATATTGGAATTTAATGAAATCAGGAACAAAAAATATATATCGTCAATTTCACGAGAGAACGCCTAAAAATATTTTCTATGTCTTCCGATCTTCCCAATTTTTGCATACACATACTCTATAAAGCAATTTAAATAATTCTATTTTTTTAATTTCAAAAAATTCGCGCATTTATTCACGATTTTCATTTTCCTAAAGTCAAAAAATTCGCAAAACTTTAAACTTTAATATCTCCAAAAGTTCTTAACAGATTTTAATGATTAAATTGTCTCAACACCAGCAAACTGCTTTATATCTACTTAAAATGTGGTGCACTAGTGGTGGCCTTAGTCATTCTTCTCTCTAGGAGATACCAAATTCCAATCTTTCCCATTGTCACGCCTAAATGATGTCGAACTAAAGGTGTCAGACGATACTGTCAAGGGTCTAGAATTTAAAGGAAATAGCCTCAAAAGCTAGTATTGTCCTTCATATGTGTAGGAAAGCTATTGGGAAATCTTGTATATAAATCTCAGGAACACGAAATGTCTCTTCGACTCGCTAGTGAAGCGCATGTAAGAAGCACTAGTATGGTGGAGGGCCATGAGAAAATCTACCTTGTCAGGAATCGTGGAAAGGATTCTGCATAGTGCATCGTTACTTATTACCGGCGTATTACGTTCAATTCCATTTAAAGCCCTATTCATTCTAACGCTAACGATGGATCTTATGGCCAAACAAGTAGACATAATGTCGGCGATTAGGCTCAATATCGCAGGAATATTGCCGTGCAAACATTCCTTGCAATATTGACTTGCAATATTGACATTCCTTGCAATATTGACTATTGCATTCCTAGACCTTTTCATATCAGGCGTTTCTCATTGTTGATCTCGACTTTACCGGTACTAAGATGCGGCTCAGTGGAGGTTTACACTGTTGAGTCCAAATCTGTTATTGGGTTTGGGGGTCGACTTTATTCCTATGCAGTATTCTTCAAGCAGAAATCTCGTTCATGAAAAGGGCGTTAAACTGGTTACTGTAGTACAGAATATTCGGTGTGTATATCCAAATCAAGCAGCAATAAATTCACTCTCGAGTGTCTTTTCTACATCCAGGGTGTTATATGAATGCCGGATATCTCCAGACGAGATGGCGAGACATTCAAACCAAGAGCTAGTCAGGGTTAGGGGTCACACTTATACAGGCGCGGATCCAGCAGCAAGCTTTTGGGGGAGGAAAATAGAATGATTTTCTTACAATTTTATCTCTTTAAATTGTATGATTTAGAACAGATTTTTCATTAAGCGTTTTTTTTTTCTTTTCTTCCCTCCCCGGGGATCAGCAGCTGCACTTATACCACGAGAAATCTTACAGCGCACGAACTGTCCAAAATTGGTTCTCTTCTTGCACATGAAATGGTGGATCAATGGCTCGGAATACTGCTTTCCTCCTGCAGATGTATAATACTGCAAAACTACTTATCAAGTTTTGCACAGGATAGATGTTCAATCTCAAAGCAAATATGACCTCATGATGATGAAATTCGATCAAACTTTATCTTGAGAATACTAAGGCACCGATTACGTATTTTGGAATCCATTGTCCCAGGGCACACGGCACTGAATTGCTGCTACGCATGCTAGCAGATTAGAGCTCCCTTTCTACGAATTCTGTAGGAGTTGCTATGATGGGAAACTCTATTATTATGTAAGTTTATCTATAATATTTCTGAAGGATTGATAGGCACTAAGAAGGGCCATACAAATTCATTGGTCGTTTTCAAAAGGAGTGAAATCAAAAAATTTTATTTTCTTAAGATCATTGTTGTGCGATTTACTTCAAGGCTTCCCTCTAGGTGAATTATAAGAAAACGATATTTTTTTTTATCTAATAACTACACATTCCAGGGTTAAGGATAACACCTCCGCTTCTCACTACTACTGATATCGCGAAAAGAATAAAATAAACGCACCAAAGCAATCGACAAAAATTCAAAAACTCACTTGTTGTAACTAAATATTTTTTAACTTTTTGTTAAATAAAATACAAAAAAAACCTATGCCTTACAAAAAAATCACACACACACCCACACAAACACACAAAAATTGTACAATATTGTTGTTGCAATAAACACTGACAATTTACGTTCTAGCACTAGTAAACTTTTCAAGTGGAACTGGAAACGTAAAATAAACTCTCGGCAATATTTGATGATGTTATTTTTGTTGTTGTTTAAACATTATTCAGTAACAACAAACATCAACAATGACGATGATAAAAAAATTAAAACAAATATAGAATTTTTGCTAGAAATAAAAAAACTACTAGAAACAAATTTTTAAATGTAAAATGGTAGTGAAAAAAAAATGAATTGGAAAAAATAAAAATACAGTTAGAATTTGGTTAAAACGGAAAATTCTTCAAGTGTTTGTACTATTAAAGCGGAAATACTAGAGTGTAAGGAGCGATGATTTTGAAAGAGGAAGTTTAGAGGCAAAGTAGGCTTAAGGGAATGCTATGATTTAAAATCATTTACTACTTATATATTAAGTTGGAATAGGTAGAAAAAGTTTTAACTAAGAATATTAGAATTATTAAATTTGGGAACCTTAAAGTTGAACTATAACATATTAGGACGAAAAAAAAACTAGAAGAGTTTGGTTAAAATATTTGTCGAAGCAATTTATTGTTAAGAGAGTCCTCTCCCATACTTCAATATCTCCTAAATTTTATTTGTTGTTGCAAACATTTTACTAAATCAAATATATTTTCTTAGATTTGAATTAAAGTCACTTTAATAAAGTAAATGTGAATAAATAAAAAAACTGTTGTTAACCATTATGCCAGCGATATATGTGAATAAATATGGAAAACCCAGAAAAAGAGGTAGAGGAAGAAATGATGGTGGGTTTTCATTTTTATAAATTGACAGCCAATATATATATAGAGCCAATTCTGACCTCACAATGTTGGCCAAAAAGTTGATGACTATAATGCCTGCTTTTGTATAGAAAAATAAATCCAGTAAAGAAAAAAAAACAGTTTGAGTCTATGTAAGTGACACTTTATACATGTGTATGTGTGAAAGTTTATTTGTGAAGTCACAATAAAAACAAAAAATATCCTTTAGCAAAAATTCTGTAATGAATCAATCATTGCCTGATTTAAGCCTACCATCAAACGATTTAACGGTTGTTGGTTTACTGAGTTTTGATGCGATATTTTTTTTTTAGTTTTTTTTGTAGCTTTTAGTCGTTTTTTCCCGCTTTTGTTTAACGATTTTCATCAATTCGATTGATGTGCTGCAATGAAGCTACTTTAACTAACATCATAAGGGTCATAAACTTGAGTTAAAATATTTTGCAAAATAAGAAAAAAATGAAAATAAAAAATAAAGTTTTATATGCAACAAAAACTAAATGATATCAATGATTTAAAGCAAACAGAGCATGATTGAATTTGAATAAAAGGGGTTAAGGAAAGTGGTTTAAAATTAACCATATTTTAAAGTACCAACAGTTTTTATATTGATTTGATTTTTATTCTCTTTTTTAATTTATATTAAGACTTGATTTTTGTAAAATAATTTTGAAAGTTAATAAGGAATACTAATGAAAAAATATGTGCCCATTTGAAAGATTATAAATTTTATTTTATATGAAGGAAATGAGTAGGGTAGAAGGGGACCATAAGCCATAGAGAAACATTTGCTATAACGTTTACAGTTATGAGTGGAGAACACTTTCGGTAAAAAAGCTGGTGTATGCTCTCATCTTTATTTTTGATCTGCTTGTCTGAAACCTCATGAATTAAAAAGGTTTCTAATAGGAATGATAGAAAAAAATTGAAGGCAAAATAGAGGGCGATACATATTGAGATTATTCCTTTCAGAAACTTTGTGTAAAAAAATCATATCACAGAATAAAGCCGAGGCAAAATTTTCGGCGGCACGGCAACTTAAAATAATTTGGTGACTGCTGAATTGTGACGCCCAGGTCCTCTCCATAAACAGAAAAATATCTATTTGAAAAAGAAGAGAGGATTTTATAATTTATTAATTGTATCCATCCAGTTTTATTCGTTCTTAATTCTAATACATTTTTTAAAAGTAAGTTGATTAGGTTTCAACCAAACCCATGGATGGATAAAACAACAAGAATGCTGAAAATACGTATTCCATTTTGTTGGTGTCTAACTATAGTCCACAAACTCTTGTACCGTCAAATACTGTAGTCAATGGTGTCAATTGCATACAAGTTACCTAACCGCCTACATTAGGGTACCACTAGTCACTTTAACATGGGCTTGTCCTAGGAGGAAGTCTATTGCCACCTCAACGACTTCATAGTGTCACTTTTGGCACACAAAATAACCTCCATGACTACCTAACGATGAATAAAAGGACAAATAGGCACTTCAATTACCATAAGGTGAACCATTTTTACATACACAGTCACTTTAACGACTACAAATTGAAACTTTAGGACGCACACAACTTTACTGGTCACAATGAGTCAGGAATAAACTTTACTGGTGACGAGAGGAATTAAATTTTTTTATTCCTCTCGTCGTCTTCTTCCTATTTACCTTAGAGTCAGTAAAGTGCCAATTGCTAATACGCATAATGGTGACCGTTGGAGAGCGGCAGGTAATTATACACCAATGAATTTTACTTTTCGCCATAAATAAACTACTGGGAATTTACGATTGCAAACTTGATGGTCCTTCGAGCTGGATGTAAACCAGTTACCTATGAATTTATGGAATATAACAAATGAAGCCACAACTTTAACTTCTTCGAATTAGATAAAAATATATGTTTTTTGTTAAATTTTAATAAAAAATTAAAAATGTCGATGACTGATTTTAAGCGGACGAAAACGGCGCCTGCGCAAAAGTAAAACATTTCATGGTAGCGGCGTATCTTTGTTTCAGATGTTTTGGGAAATATAGCCTGGCAAGACTTTTATATATAAGAGTTTCCCCAGGAAACACTTTTTTGATATTTCGCTGTAAGAATACCGTTCAAACGAAGCACCGTGGTCCCAAAACCATTATTTGGTAATAATTAACTTATGAACCGTTAAAGATATCTAAATAAAATTTCACATGGAGAGAGCCAATATATATAGTTGGTTACGGAAGAGTATAGGCTCCTAGCGAGTCACAGAGATAGAGGATAGGCCTCTAAATTTTGTTAAATCAGCTATGTAATTTGTAATGCCCGAAATAGTTATTCATTTATGACTATATAATATTTTTAATGGTTTCAAAAAAAATCTTAATGCTTATAAGTGTAAAATAAAATCGGAAGATCTGTGGGAAATGGGTTCCTCTAAAGCCCTATTCAAACTTTTTGAAGTTTGTAGAAGTTTTTATATTTGGTTTTCTTAAATTAAAAAAATTCAAAGCCGAGATCCAGAAATAATATTATGGTAACTATATAGCCACATATGTTGGTTAAACACACACAAAAGATATAACTTCAGGGCGACCTGAATTACTTGATTTTAGTACAAGTGTGTCTATATTGTGACAAAACTTCATTACAATACCTTTACATGTTAAAAATTTTAATTAGCTTCAAATATTAACATTATTTTTCAAAAATAATCTTAAAATTATAATTTTGAGTTGATCTGTTCATGGTCTGAATAAATTCAACTGGAGTTATTTTATTTTCACCAGATGTTATTTTGCACAATTTAATGGTCATTGATACTAAAAAAAATAAGGCCAAAAATGGGGATGGCGATCTTCTTCGACTCAAATACCTCTTAAACTAAAAGAGAGTATAGTTTACACTTCTAAACATATTTTATTTAGAGATTTACTGGGGCAACAGTTCTCACATTTAATTCTTAAATGATTTTGGTTACCTCTAGGAGCTTATTCTCTTCTAAATCAACTCAGCTCTGATCATGCGAAATTTTATTTAGATATCTACAGCGGGTTAAAATTTATAATAATTGATCGGACATAATATTTTACTGGAACAGAATAAAATACTTCATTGATAACAAATGATTAAGAAATAAAATAGAATATAAAAAGAAGTTAACCCATTCGAATAAAAAAGTAACCGATTTTGAATATAACGG
>MINK01013617.1:0-11453 GCA_001735545.1 Phormia regina
TCAGAAGTCCATACAGCTTTATTAAGTAATTAATTAAAACTAAGTATTCGTTCTTAAAAAATAAAAAAAAATTGTCAAGTGTAAACATTTTGGAAATTCTTATTTTAAGCAAATAGGGTTGAATTTTTTAATATTTAATTTTTAAGCAAATTTTTATTAATTATTAACTAATAGTTTTATAATAAATTAAAATATATTTTAAATAAAAATATTTTCCTTTTCCTTATTTTAATTTTTTTTTTTTTTTTTTTTTTGAAAATTATTCTAAATCGATAAGAACATAATAATTTTTATATAAATTATTTTAATAATTGATATCAAATGAATGCTAATTCTGCATTTAATCAAATAAATTTGTGTAAATAATTTTTATCTAATCTGAACCGTCTTAAAATACATTTTCCCCTTAACATGTTTAACGACATTTAATAGCTTTCGCCAATAATTTTTTTTTTTTAATTCATTTATTTTTTTATACATATTTCTTTCTTTACAATTTTTACTTAGAATATTTAAAATTAAAAAATGTTATATAAATTTTAAAAAATTTAAAATTAAAAATATTATAAAATAATTAAAAATTTTAAATTAAAAAATATATAAAAAACATATGAAATGAGCGTAATGAGAATAAAAAATCAACTTAAATCAATAATTTAGTTGTAAAAATAGCAGGGAAATTAAATTATTTCTATGGTATCAAATATTTGCTTAATCTGAACCTAAAATTCGTTTTTTAATTTTTTTAAGCGATAATTATAATTAATATTTACTTATAAATTCAATAATTAATTCATTTAAATTTTTTAAAAATTTTATGTTTCATTAAATAATAATTTGCTACTAATCTGAACCGGCTTAAAATATCTTTTCCCGCTTCACATATATTACGATATTTGAAGGCTTTTTCGTCAATGAAATAACCCGAAATAAATGAGAGCAATGTGAAAACAAAATTAAATAGTATTTTGTTTGAAAACTAGCGGAATCAATTATATATTTATCAATAAATATTTGCCTAATCTGTACTTAATTTTATTACTTGAAGATAATTATTTTGCTATATTTAAAAATTAAAAAATAATTAAGAAAAACTTTTTATTTCTAAAAAAGTGAAGTGCAAAATTTTTCTCTTAAATATAAAATATGGAAAAATGTGCTTTTAAGTGGGAAATAAGGAAAATGTATTTTTTAGTGTAATATATGTTTTATTATGCATTTAATTATAAATATATAAAAATATGCCTTTAAATTGCCTAAATATGTTTTAAAAATAATAATTTTCTATGAAAATATGACACGATATGCTGTTAAGCATAAAATATGCACAGTTATGCAAAAACTCCTAAAATGGTCTAAAATGAATTAACAGTTTGGCTCGTTTAAAGCCGATGAAAAAATATATGACACAAAATGCCTGTCCCAATGAATTTCAATCATATCGTAGTTCAGAGTATCATTTAAATAAAGTTTTTATTACATTATTTTTAATTACATTACATAAAATTTATATTTTTTTAAACTTTTATTGAAATTTATTCATTATTTTTCTTCTTCTTTTCTTTTTAGGTAAGTTGACATTGACATTATTCATTGTGATACAATTTTTATAAAAAAAAACTTAAGTGAGTACGTTTAAATTAATTTACATCGATTGGAACTTTATTACTTCCTATAAGGTTTTTTTTTAATTATATTATGAAAATGATTATTAAAAATTTAGTTTAAAACAATTCGATTTATAAAATAAATAAATTTATCAAATAGATATTTCAACGCTTAAAAATTTCAAAAATATTTTATTTCCTTTCTTGTATGTTTTTTGTATATCAAATTATAGCATTACTAAGGCAAATATAATATAATAAAAAGATTATAATAAATAAAAGATGATTGCAAAATAATTATAGTTATTATTTTGCAATCATATTATTGGTTGTAACCAACATATTATATGTTACAAATATAATTTGGCTACGATAACAAATATGAGATTACTACAATCATAATATAATTACAATAATGTAAATAATTTCAAACACCATAAACAATTTTTAAGCTTGTTTATCTTTACTTCTTTTGGACTTAGAATTCGAAAATAATTTATTTAAATTATAATTTTCAAGACAAAAAATATAGAAGAAGTAGCTAAAATGTGTCTCTACATAAATGTTTTCATAAATATTTACATCTAACTAATTTATCTTTATCTTAATTTTAAGTAATAGTTTTCTCTTTTTTAATTAAATAAAATTAAAATGCATTTAATTAAATATTCTTCACTATAATTCCCATAACCCTTTGGTTGGTTTTAGCTGCTAAACCAACAAACAAAAGCCCCTCGAAAATATGCATTAAAATTGGCCAGATATCAAAGAAATTATTGATTTTTATTGTTTATAAAGTTTTATTGCCAACAAATTTAGCTTTTTTTCCTTTTGCTAGAAAATGTTTAAAAATTATTTTTTTTACTCAGTAAATATTTGTTGGGAGCTACAAAACTTTAGTAAAACATAACTTTATTTTTTTTTCCTACCAACCAAGTTGAAAAAAATGTTTCCTTTTCCGTTTTTATATGTATATGTTGTAGTAGTAGTATTTTTGTTGTTCTTACTTTATTACCCAGAAATTTAAACGTTTAACAAAAGTTTAATGACCTTTGGCAAGAAAATAAACAAATAAATTTTAGTGTTTTTCTTCAAACACTTTTTTTTAGCAGGACTCTAGCCAAAGTTTTTGAATTGTTTTTGGGGTATAATTATAAATAATTATAAATGTTTATAATTTGAAGTTAGAAATAAATAAAATGTATTTTTTTTCTAACACTTCTTTTAGCTAATGTTTAAGTATTTTAGCTGTCACATAATTTTATATGACACTCCCTGTTACCACCCCATTGTTTTCGTTTTATTTTAATTTTTCAAAATTTGTTTATTTGAAAAATAAATATTTATTGTTTGTTCTTCTACAATCTAACAGCGTGGTCCCCTTAAATGTTTAATTTTTTTTTTTTCTCATATGCAACCATTTCGTTTTATTTTAAAACAAAACAAAAAAACTTTATGTGCTGAAATACTATGCTCTGTAATCATCATTTGTATCTTTCAATCATCAAACTTTTTTTTTTCTTTCTTTTCGTTGTTCCAGTGATTTAGATTTTGTTTATAATCCACAGGCCTTTTTACACACCACACACTTCGATGCCATTTGTTTTCTTTAATTTTAGAATTTATAAATAAATTATTATAATAAACAATTTCTTTTTAAATATTTTATTGTTTGTTAAGAAAATTATAGTTTTTTGTGGAGTTTTTATCTTATATTTAACTATTTAAAAGCTTAAAAGATTTTTAAAAATTTATTGCTTGTAAATGAAATATTTAAATTACTATTTTGGAGTAATATATTCTAATTTAAGTTTTCTTTAAGGGCGTGTTAAATTGTTTAAAGTTGTGACACAAAAATGTTAAATATTTTTTATTTACCTTAATAAAAAAATAAACATAAATAAAAATAAGATCTTTCAAAATGACGATTTTTTTATTTTAAAATAAGAAAAAATATTCCCAATAATTCACCTCAAAAAATTAGCTACAATATACAACTTTTACCTAGGGTTTACACAAGATATTTTTATATCACAATAAATAATAATGAAACTTCAACAGCAGCCTCTCTTCTTAAGGTTAAGTCTACATTAGACAAATATCTATCAAGAGAAACATCAAATTGTTGTGATGATAAAAATTTGTCTAATGTAGACGGAATTTGTCAGTACTATTGCAGCATTTAAAACAAAATTCTCAACGCTCAAGAACTTCTTATTGGTACTTTTTTCATGCTTTATTATGACTTAGATTTTTCCCTATAACTGATAAAGACAAAAAATTATCTGCAGTTCAAATAAAAATTTGATGTTTGTCTCGAAATAAAGAAAATAAACGTCAACAACAACAAAATGGCATATGATAGCAAAATAAATTTAACTTCGTTTGAGTTGTCAACAATTTAAAAGCAGTTGAATTTAGAGATTTGGCTATTTTATATTAAATTGATATTATATTACTGTTCACAGAAAAATATATTTTTTATAGTCCTTATCATTAAATATGAACTTTTGGACTTCTTTTTGCGGAACCGCTTCCATTGGATATTTAATAATTTGTTTTAGTTACTTTTTTACAACATTTTGCGATCACCTTTAAAAATGTTCGATTAGCGAAATATTTTTCCAATTAACTTCTCTTGGTACAAATTGTTTTGGTACCTCTACAGAGATTTTATACTGCAGTGACATAATGATAAATCGGACTATCTTAGGAAAGGAAGAAGTTTTTTTTATTTTATTGTTTTGCAGCAACTACATAACGCTTGTCATACCAGGACATTTTAAAGAAGGGGGTTCTAAACGTATCTTCAACATTTTCTCTTCATGTCAAATTTCGTGCCCAAGACTTTATACGTTTTTAACTCCGCATTAGCTCTATTTTTTTCACCAAATAGTCAAAGCATTGAACTTTTATACCAGATGTGTTTGAATAATATTTTCAATACGCTTTCAATTTTCTTGACTTTTCAATATCATGTGGATTTACTCATACCACGTACAACATTTTTGTCACTAATTTTGATCAAACTGAAAAAAAAAAAAAAATGTACATGGTTGTCGTTTAAAATAATAACTGACATATTTTTCAAATATAACTGAATGAAAAAAAAATACTTCCGAAAAATTTTATGAAGCAAAACGTGAGTAATTTTTTTTTTCTTTTTTTTTCAAACGTACTTCCTTAATCCCTTAAAAGTGTTGTCAATTCTAGCGGTTTTAGTGGTCATTATTGTGTGTTTATTTTGTATTGCTTTTATCTCTATTTGTCATTTTTATATAATTTATAATTTTGTCTGTGATTTCATTTCAATAGTAAAGTGTTAAAAAATCCTTAAAAAGAAATTATTTTAAATCACATCAAGATTAATAATCAATAAAACAAAATTTTGTATCAATCGTATGATAAATTATATTATAAAGAATTTTATTACGATAATGGGCTTTAGTCAGGTAGTTTCCTTTCACTATTTGGGAGGGGTTAAACAAATCCTACAAATTCATTTTCTGTTCTTTGTTTTTTATTATTTATCCAATAAAACGTAAAACATTGATTAAACAATGGCAATAAAATGATTTGTTTATAATATAAAGATATCAACATGTAAACAAAAAAAAAACTAAATTATAATAAAAATCAAATTTACCTTAAACGTTTACGTTATAAATGAGAATAAAAAATACAGACACTTTGAAAAGTAAACGTACTGCTTAAAAGTTTAATTATATTAAACAGATTTGTTAAAATATATTTTTATAAATTAAATGAATAGTAAAAAAAAAGTTTAAAATAATACACAACACTGCCTGACCGTATTACATTGATCTGGCAACTACTGAAATAATTTAAGAGAACATCAACATATGGCAGCCACTTAAATAAATACAACTCAATTCAACTACATAGAAAATGTTAAAAATCTTTTAGGGGTTCTAGTAAATATATATTTTTCATATCTGTTGTCAACATCGAAAGAAAATTCTAAGGTCTCCACTAAAATCAAAAGTAAATCAGAAAAATCTTTCTTTCGAACATTAATTTTGATTTAACTAATATTTTATGATTAAAAAAAATTAAAATGTGGAGATTAAATTCTCATATATTTTTCTCTAAAATCTTTTCCTAAATAATAACTAATTTTAGATTTTTAAAACTGTACAATAACTTTAACCACCTACTATAAGTTAACAAATTTTCCCAAGTATTTTTACAAAAATTAAATTCTTTTTGCAAGAATAAATAATTTGTCAAAGTGCATTAAAGCTAAATTTTCTACTAAGAATTTTTTATATTGTAAAAAGAACACTTTGAAAACACAATCTTGCAAATTGTAATGGGACAAGTACAATTGTGACGGTAAAGGTTTCGTTTGTTTTGGTTGCCTGGTACCACAAGGAACTACATTTTAGTAAATTTACATGAAAATAGTTTTTTCAACAGAATTTTATATGAATTTAGTAATTTCTGCAGACAAAATATAAAAGTTTTTTTTTTATATTAAATAATAAATGTTTTAATGTACAACATACACATGTCTGTAAAAATGTATTTAAAACAGGCAATAGTTTTTATTTAGACAACTTAAGGTTAGTAATGTTGGTTGGTTATATTTGTTATACCAACGAGCGAATAGAAAAAAAAACTTTGTTATAATTTAATCGGTTTATTGGCCTAGATTTCCGGTGTTATCAAGTTTACAGGAACTGTTTCAGTTTTTGTAGTGTCTTGATAATTTTTATTTTATTTATTTTTGTTTTTTTTTTTTGGAAAATCAACTAAAAGTTTGTAAAATTTACATAACCTTTTTATTGTTAGTAAGTCTTGATATTAAGAGAAATATGTTTTCGTTTATAATATAAATCATAACTTACGACAGGGTTTTTCATTAAATGTCAGCTGTTTAAATGTCAAATGTGTCTAGCTTCACATAAAAAAAATTTGTAGAAATTTAAGTTGATAATAAAAGGATTCGAGTCTAAAATAAACTGAGGGAAAAATTCGACTCAAAATTCATTACGGTTTTAGATCACATTTAAAATTTTAATTTTTTTAACAAAATTTATCAGAAAATCTGAAAGAAATTTTTATAAATTTTAAAATTTTATAGAAAACAAATATTTTCACAAAAATCTATATTGCAACATTATTATATCATTGGACTTAATTATTCCATAACGTAGGGTCTACACGAGAGATTTTTCTTTAATAACAAACATCAAATTTTTATCATGATAACAAATATATCACATGTGAAAGAAATTTATTAGGTATAGAACGGTCAAAATTAATATTACAGATTATGAAGTTACTTTAAGCAATAAAAATAATGAATACGTATTTAGCCAAAGTTTTTTTGATTGTTATAATCATAGATTATAATATAGATATCAAGTTCAGTTTTCAAAAACCTATGTCTGTTGTCAAAAAAACCTAAGTCAAAGAATGTGTTAGTAACAAATTTCATTGAAAACAAAAACAATTGTAGTACGTGTGCCTTTTTGAGACATTTTTTCAATTGAGTTTTTTCATATCTATGTTAATAATCTATTGTTATGATAGAAAAATCTCTCGTGTAAACACGTAAGTTAAATTTTGCAAGTTTTTGAGCGTTTTTATTTTAAATTATTTAATATTTTGATATAAAATATAATATAAAGCATTACTAAAGTAAAATAATAAAAGAAAAACGTTATTTTTAATTTTTTCCTCTATAATTTTATCTAACTTTATATATAATTTAAATTTTGTAACACCTTTTTCCTCTTGAAAAAAAGGAAAAATGAAATTAGTTTTTTTCTTTTTTTTCGTCTTAAGTTTATGGTTTATTGTCAAATCAATGAAGTGTTGAAATTTATAATATAAAACTACAAATATGTTTTCCACTTTTATAGCGATTAATTACTTTTGATCAAATTATGGTACCAACATTACCAACCATGAAAGCCAAGTTAATAGCTAACGATTTTCTATTTTAAAGTCTAACATACAGAAGATCAAGCATGTTATAACACCTCTTTCCTTAAGAGTTTGAAGAAAATTGACTATGTGTGTTTGTTATGAATATAAAGATGCCATCTACTCGTTTACCTCCTCCATCTCTTTATCATCTTTATATATATTTATTTAATAATATTTATAACCTACACTTTATAGCCGATTTTTTTTTTCTTTTATTAGACTCTAACTTTGTTTAGAGTGTTTTGTAATTTAGTTATAATCTATAAGATTTTTTTTTTTATTAAAGAGGTGGGTTTTTGTTTAAAAAATATAAATTTATATAACACTTAAAATAATGATTAGTTTCGGATAACCAAAAGGAGTTTTTTTGTTAAAGCAACATTTTAAATTTATTATATTTGTTAAAGTTTTCAAGTTTTGAAATTGAAAATAAATATTATTTTTTTTTTAGTTTGTTATTAATTTAACAAAAGTTTTTGTAACTATATTCCTGAAGTCTTTAAGAATATAGTTTATGTTTTTGTTGTTTCCTTTAAATTTTTAACTAAAGAAACCTTATTAAAAAACATACAAAATATTATTATTTTCTCTAAGGGTTGTCTTTTTGCACAACAATATAATTTCCGTATTTACTAGAAAATATCCTTGATGTTAAGAATATAATATTGTTTGGCTTTATTTTTAAATATCCCTCCCCCTAGTTTGTGGTTAAAGTTTAAATGTATTTGATTTCATATGAAATAAGTAAAAAAAAAACTATGACAGAATTATATGCATGTCAAGCCATAAATATACAAAAGGAATAAGTGGACAAAATATGAAAAAAAAAATGGGGAAACTTTTTATTTTTTTAATATTAATTCGCAATAAATTTATTATAAAAATTTAATTATTTAGAGCAAACTGCTAATTAAAATTAAAGATTTTGATTTTCACAATATATTTGTAAGTTTAGTTTTTTTTTAAGAAAAAAAGTTATTTTTTAAATCTCACCATTAGTAAACAATCCATCTCTAATTTGTTGTTGTGTGTTTGTTTGTAAATAAAACATTCACTGGTGATTGATATCATATTACACTTGAGTGTAATATTATTACAAATCATATGCATTTTATGAATGATTTAAGTATTTTTTTTACTAAAATTTTTAAAACCAAACTTATTTAAAACAAAGACAGTTTAATATTATATATATATATATTTTTTTTTTCTTATTTAAAAAAAAAAAAAAGATTGACATTTTTCTTTATTTTTTTTTTTTTATAACAAAAAATAAAAAATCTTAAGCGTACTTTTACAGTTTTTATGTGGTACATAAATTGTGCCACATTTTCATATCAAAGATCCTTTGTAGGCAAAACGTAGTGGACCCCTTTTTGTTCCTTTATTTATTAAGCAAAACATGCAACTATAAAAGTTTAGCAACCTAAAAAAAAATTGTTATAAGTAGAAGGGTGCAAAATTCTTTTGAAAGCTGTTTTGTATTGTGAAAAAGCAGGACATGCAATTTATATTAACATAATCATAGAAATGCGTGTTTTTAGAAAAAATTCTTAAAGAATAATTTAAACAAATAAAATTTAGTTTTTTTAATTTAAACATTTAAATTAAATGAATTCAGGAATTTTATTCATTTTAAATGCAACGTTTTGTTTAGAATTTATATCAAGGATTTTGCTTTGTTTGTTAGTTAACGGAAATACGTTTTAAAATTCCGCTAACAAACAACGGATGTGAATGGAAATAAAAAAAAAGTTTATTGCCAAAAACTTTTCGCAAAAGAAAATGTTTTTAAAAGATTTATGTGTATATTTTTGATAATTTTGGTAATTGTTTTATGCAGCATAATAAAGTAAACTATTAAGTAAATTTAAAAGTTTTATTTTCCTTTAAAGTTTTATTTTTATGTATTTAATATTATATTAATCGTTTAAAAAAAATTACAAAAAGGTATTTCCCAGTCTTTTTAGATCAGAGACATGCAAAATGGCGCTCAAGTGTAAATGTTCTCTTAGTTAAATTTTTTAGCGATATTTTCAAAATCAATTTTTAAGTTAAAAAAAAAAAAATGTTATACCCTACACCTTCATAGGATATTATGATTTTGTACAGATGTTTGTAAAGCGAAAAATATTTGTCTGAGTCCCACCTTAATCTATACCAATCGATTTAACGATAAGATGTTCGTATGTCTGCCCGTCCCTGGAAACCTTATCATCAAACTACAGGTGGCAATTTCGAATATAAATTAATAAAATTTGGATTCTAGAGACAGAGTCTTTTAAAATTGGTTATGATCGATTATAAAAATGTCCTCCCGGAAAAGGGTTTAACGATCATAAATCCCTTAAATACAGCAATATTTTAATGAAGGTGACATATATAAGTTCCATATAATTGTACCGAATTTCAGGAAGATCGATTATGAATCGATCATGGTGGTAAGATGATGAAAGACACAAAAGATAGACGAATAAAGACTAAATCTCTTTAACAAAATATTACTTAGGATCAAATGAAGAGCAAATGTGGAAATAATAAAATTAGAAATATTTATGTTCATTTGAGAGAGACTGTCTCTAATTTTATATATTTTTACCAAATAGGGTTATAAATAATGAATTCAACTTTTAATAATATTTTTTTTTTTTATTTACTTTCAAAAACTTTCTATTTAGTTTAGGTTTTCCCCTAAATGTGTTAAAATCCCAAATACATTAATTCCTTATCGTTTTGTTTTATGTCTCTTTAATTTATTTATTGTAAATTGATTTTATGATTAATATTGATTTTATTTTCTATTTAACATTTTCATTCAATATGTTTAACTAATTATATTCCTTTCATTTTTTTCTTTCTCTTTGCAGGTAAGCAAACAAGCAATTTATTTAAAATAAAACAACAAGATTTTTTTGAAATGACTTTTCTATCGTCATACTCCTTGGCCGGTTTGTTATTATGAAAATTTATTTTTATTTATTTTTTTAATCTTCCATGAGTGACACCTTGTATCAGTTTTATCGTTTAAATCCAATTTTTTTATACGCCTTTTAATAATAATTATTATTTTAAAAAAATAACAAACTGCTGCTACAGCAACATAATATTAATTGACTTTGACATTTAATTATTGCTAGACATAGACTATGTGGCAAAGGAGGCTATCAACAAAAATCATATTAATTAAACTAGAAAGAAAAAAATAGTTTAATAAACACAGGGAAAATGATATCATGATGTTTTTTTGTATTTTTTATAAATATTTGTTATATTTTAAAATAGGCTTTGGTTAAAAAAAAACGACCCATCATGTCTCATCTAAATAGATTTTGCATATTTTAGAAAGTCCTTTCGCTTTTTTCTTCTATAACAATGTCTTTTTGTAGCTGATAGTTTTTGTTGTTGTTTAAAAAAACTATTAATAATGATTATTTAGCGTAGAAATGTCAACAATATATGAGCTGTTGTTGTCTTTTTTTAATATTTAACACAAAAAACTAAATACAATTTAATAAACATACCATAGAAATATTCATTGTGTAGATTGAATATTTCTTAGATTGTCTAAAAAACTTTCTTTCATCCTTTCGCTACTTGGTATTTTTTTACGTGTCACTTGTAACAGCTTTAAAATCCTCTTAAGATATCTTTTCATTATTTTCATTTGAACTTACTATTTTTTTACAGCTTGTAAATAGTCAATGTCTAATACCAAATACATGGTTGATGGATATTTATATTCATTATATTACATAGCAAATCAATCACATTAATCGTCACCAAATTCCTAAGACTAAATGTGAAATAAAAAAAAAAAAAAAAAGGTTAAAATGTTTAAAAATTTTTAAAGTTTTAAATAAAATAAAATATTTATTGCTGACAAGGGGG
>MINK01013656.1:0-10052 GCA_001735545.1 Phormia regina
ATTACAATCATAGTATGTTGCTTTTAGTTTATGGTCACCAGAACCATATTTTTTCTCTCCGTGTACGTAATGAATTATAAAATGGAATCATAATAATTATTACGTACAAATATACTTATTTTTAACTGCAATCATAGTACATTGTTTCTAATTTATGGTCACTAGAATCATATTTTTTCTTTGCTTGTGGAAAATTATATTTCTGTTGCTGTAATCATTAAAGTTTGGACCTAATTTACTAACTTAACATAAATGTAAATTTTTTAATATATTAAGGTAAATAATAAATTGCACTTATATTTTTGGTTGTTCATTTATACCGAATTATATTAATGGTATACCATAAGTTATTCTAATATTTTTCTAAAAGTCTTTTTTAAAGAAAAGTTATGGTAACACTACCTGACCGTCTCGTATTTCAAATATAATTTAACAAATAAATCAAATACTGACTTTTATACAAAAAATGATTGATTTTTATTTTATTTAAAGAAAAAAAATTGAAAACCACTTATTTTTTATATTTTGCTTTTAAATTGATATTATTGCGTAAATTATTAACCCTTTCCTTCAATCAAATCGCACGTGTATTTAGAGAACCCTTTTCTTGTAACCCCTTTTAATAAATCAATAAACACACAAAACGAAACGAAATGAAACAAACATCTTAACCTGTTTTTCCATTTTCTTCCAATGAAATAAAGTATTGAATTACAAAATTTCTTCTTAGTACGATGGCTACAATTGACAGCTCATAAATACTGCAAAAAAAGTAAAGTAAAGTGAAAGTATTTTAGTGCTAAAAGAATTGGCCATAGAATATGGTCCACGGTCGATATGTCAATAAAAAAAAACGAAGAAAGAAGTAAACAACTTAAGAGCGTGGATGTGATACCCTACATATGACAATAATAAGGCAATAGGACTTTGCTTTGAATATATTATTTGGAAAAATTTAAATTGAAATTGTAAGTATTTTTTTCAAAATATTACTTGTGAATTAAAATTGTTAAAAAATAATTTTTAAAAGTTTTTAATTATTATTATTTTCAAAACATTTATTAACTCTTTTTCAAATAATTTGGAAACTTTTTAGTCGTTGTTTTCCAATACATTCATTCAGTTTCATATAAATTTCAATCAAATTTTATATAAAATACAATACAACCACAATCTCTTCCCCCTCCTTTTAGGTTTACCTTTACATTAAGTTTTATTTTCGGAAATTATGGTAAATTTAACATTGTATCCTGTAAACGAGTATATGAAGTGTAAAAAATGGAAATTCCCTCTAGTCTTTTAAAAACAGACAACAGACATTTTCATCAACCACCGCAATAGTCAGTCAGTCATTGAGTCAGTCAATATGAATAGGAATACACTTGCTTAGTGATCAATCACAAATAAAAAAAGAAGAAAAAACAAAAATACATTTGTACACATGAGTATTGAGTGGATACGATTTCCTTTTTTTTAAATAATGTTGTACAACGCGTGTCATTTTCTAGGAATTTTTGTTGATAAAAAACTCTACAAAAAGTATGAGTTTACAAATACATAAATTGTATTTTAGGTTTTTTATTTTTATTTAATAAATCTTATTTACATGTATCATTCACATACACAGTTACAAAATGTTTAGATATCAGCAGAGTTGAATTTCCTTAACATAAATACATACAAAGATGAAGGAAAGAAAATATTATATGTAAATTGAGCTGTTTTTGTTGTTTGTTAGTATTTTCTCAAGGATATTTTTTTATTATATTATATTTGAGTGTGTGTGTGTGCATTTATTTATAATAACCAATTGGATTTTCAAATATTTTGTCCTATTACATTTTTCTCTTTAGTTTATTACACTTTCTAGTTGTAGAATTTTGTCCCATTGTGTATACACCCTAGTATGTTTTTTTCTGATTTGAATTAGACTGGTTTTTGGTACAATTTTCTTATTTAAAATCTAGTTGGATGTTTAAAAGTATTTATTACTTTTAGTTTCTTAGTTTTATAAGATTCTTCTAAGTATGTGTGTGTTTGGTCTATATGTATATGTAAGTTTTACACCTGGCAATATCATATGTCATTTTAAAGAATTTAGTCTTATTCCAACTAGTTTAATACAATTGGTATAATTTATGTAGCCCTGGGGAGTTTAAGGGAGTTTTTGTTTAAATTGTGTTTTTTAAACATTATTTTTTTATACTTAAAGAGACAAAATTAAATTAATTTAATTGTTCTTTTTAAGTAAATGATATTACTCAGAGGAGTTTAATTAATTCTGATCTTAGAAATATTCAATTAATTAACACAAAATACTTTATTTTCTACATTAATGAAGACTTATGTTTAACACATTGCATTTCTAAGGGATTTGGTTGCTTTGCGGCTTGTGTATAAGAGACGCAAATTAACAATTCTGGATCCTTTAGCTTTTCTTTCAAATACGGAAAATGTACATATTGTATTACCGACACTTAGTCCCAGCAAAAAACGATCAAGAGCTTCCAAAAGAAAAACATTTTCACCACTTCAAAAGTGAACTTGAACTTTTTTGGAAGTCTTTAAAAATTACTACCAAAAAAGTGAAAATTAATAAAAATTTTGCGAGAAAACATTTTAATAATTTCTAAGAAAATTCAAATTTTATATCATTTATATATTTTTTTTTAATAAATCTGAAGCGGAATTTTTATTAAAAAATTTAGTTTCAGGGGAAGTACTTCAAATGCAATGAAGAAGAAGCTTAAAACAAGAACGTCCTCCAATGACAATCATGGGTTAAAAAATAACTTTTGCAGCTCTTTTTCACCACTAATTACTTCCTTCCAATGACAGCACAATGTTAAATTCATGACTTTTTCAGTTCCTTGCTTGCTGTTGTCTTAAATGTTAAAATGCAAGCCTAACGTTATGTACAATTATACCTTATATAATTTTTTTAATGATAAAGTAGACTGGCTTATAACTAAGCTGTACATGTCTTAAATAACAGTCTATTCGTAAGACTAAAAGAAAAAATGATCCGAAGCAAACATAAACAAATGACAATGTTATATTAGGCTCTGCCGAATGAACTTTTAAAAATACTATATATTATAGGAGGTCGACGATGATGTGGGTGGATCACTCCCATTTTTGGTCTCCCTGTTTATATTGGTCCTTGAACTATTTGTATAAAATTTTGTTGACGTTAAACTGGTGTAAAGTAGACGGTTCATTTTTGATTTCCAAGTTTGTATCTCGAACTGTCTCTATAAAATTTCGTTGATGTACATGCTTCTATTCCAAAAATATCAGCAGAAAAGTATGAAATGAAATTATCTTCAAGTTATTCGTACGTTAGTTTTTAACACGATCAATATTTATGGTTAACTTCATTAAACCCTTATTCCGGGAGTGCTAGATGAAATAATGAAATGACCGTAGCGCATTTCAATAGGCTTTGTCCTGGTGCCAGAACAACTATTCGTAAAATTCAACTCAGTCCAAAGTTAAAATCATTTTCATCATATATTTTATTATGATATGGATTAACTTACAAGTCAAAAAGTGTAATAATGTATGTTGGCACTTTAAACTTTTTTACTGAAAATTTCAATATTTTATTTTTGCGCAATTTTTATTTGTTTACAGTGAGTATTCTATATGTGATTTAGCTTGGTTTTTTCCTAGAAACCTTCGTTTCATATACAGTTATGTCCATAAAAATTTTTGTTTATCAAGAATATCTCTTCGCGAACTCCCATGAATGTACTAACGGACATCTCACAGTGGTGTGAAACACAAAATTTGTTGATAATAAATTTAAATTTCCTAAACTATTGGTGGGTTTATATTAAAGTGTATTGAAGAGTTATATAGGAGGACCTAAGCTTTTAGAAAAATAACCTCATAGTCACCCTATGATAATACAAGATAACCTACAGGGTGTTACATATGTGAAAATAATATACTGAAAAAAATTTTGGATTTTCACAATTCATATAGACATGAAAAAAATTTAAAGTCAGCATTTTGAAATGAGTATGAAATATAAAAATCTTGAGGGCCTCGGACCACCATTTGAGAACAGTTGATTTAAACGACTTAGCACAGAAATATGTTTTTTTCAAAATTTACTTATATATAAAATTGGTTCATATTTACAAAAATTATAAGCCGGGCTTTGCTTTCTACACTGGATCAATTATGGCTCACTGCATTGCCGTGTATGCTCCAGCTACATATTTTAGTCAAGAGTCAAGAGTATCATGTAGTGGTTTTGAAGATCTAGACTTATTACCATTTATTTTGCATTTGGATCCACAGTGCAGTGTGGATCCAAATACAATTTTTAAGTTTATGAAATAACAGTTTGGATTTACATAATTATAATATTTGGACTGCGCAGACTTAGAAAAGTATCCCATGCTATATTCTAATGCTTACAGTGACTGAAATATTTATGCATTCAAGTGCAAACAATTTTTCATTCACACATTTTTTTAAAGAAATTTTGTTAAAAAATTCTGATGTTATATATTTTTAGTTATAGTAAGTGTTATCTCGAAACATAAGATATAAGTTTTATATATTCTTAAGACTATACAAAATCAGAAACCTTTTAGCTTTTCAATGAACCTCTAAACGGGGTCAAATTTTGTGTACAAGCTCATTGAAACAATGAAAATTTTCTTTGAATTCATACACAGATGGACAAAAGTCATCGACATTTGCCTTTATGGAAGGAATGATATATAAAAATAGTTTAATTTTGCATAAAATATGTTTCATTAAAAATGTTTTTTAGTTAAAATATTTTTTCTTTCATTAACCTTATTAACAAAAATAAGTATTTATTATTTGAAGTTCATATTTCTTGTGGACAAAAGAAATTTCGCTCTTACCAGCACTTCTGTGTAAATTCGTGTAATATGGTAACTTTAAGACGATTCAGTTAAAATTTAATAACGGTACTTAATATAAAAAAAGGCTTTGCAAGAAAACACATTCAATCGACTGTTAAACATGGTGGTGCCGTAGTCATGGTATGAGGCTGTATGTCGGCGTCTGGGGTTGGGGAACTAGTATTTATTGATGGAGTAATCGATAAAAATATTTATTTGAATATCCTTAAGGATAACTTGCAAAATAGTGCTCAAAAACGTTGCATTGAATCCGAGTATTTTCTTAAGCAGAACAATGATTCTAAGCACACGGCGTAAATTGTACGATTATGGATCTTATATAACACCCCTCTCACTCTTAAAACTCCTCCTCAGTCACCCGACATAAACCCAATAAAGCATTTATGGAACCACTTGGATAGACGGATTCGAGAATATCACATTACTTTCAAAAATATGCTTAAAGAGAAATTAAGGGAGGAATGGGAAAAATTGATCCGGAAGTGAAGACATTCTATGCAGAAACGTTTGCAAGAAAATATTGAAAATAATGGCAAACATACCTCATATTAAAATAATAAAAGTTCTTATTATTTTAATATGAACTATTTTCTATATTTTTAATTTGTTTTTTAATGAGTGTAAGAAAATGGAGTCATTTTAACTGAAATAATATTTGAATAAAATATACTTTTTGTTTAAGTTAACCGTTTTTATATATCAATTCATTTCTGTACATGGGGAACCTTTAAATATTGTACATGATAGTTGACGGTGACTTTTGTCCATCTGTGTATATCTTTCTTGCTTTAGTGTATATCTTAACATATATAAAGCATTATCCAAGGAATTTAAAATTATTGAATTAAATCTGTTATAAATTCTTAATATATATTTAAGGTAGTTTTTTTAGTTAAATATGTACCTGCAAATATTGTACCCTCCACTAAGCATATAAAAAACGTAAGTATATAAAATAATAAAACCCCTTTAGAAAAATATTTAAATTTAACAGATTTTAGTACAGTCAACAACCATGGGGGTTATGGCGCCACCATAAAAACATTAAATTTAAAAGAAAAATATGTTTTTTTTTTGTAATTTTTATTAGTTTATTGTTGACTCATAATTTTATTAACCATAATAATTCGTCGTTCTGTTGTATGATGCATAAAAAATATAAATAAAAATATTATGAGAAAAGCAACTGCAAAATAGACAAAAATTAACAGAAAAAAAACTGAGAAAAATTAAAATATAAAAAGAACTATAAACTATATTGCAGCGGTAATAATTCACAGCAAGATACGATAAACTACATAAAATGTACAAGATACATAGAATGAATATATATATGTATATGGATGGATAACTAGATGTAGATGAATGTATATATCGTATCGTGTACTCACCTCGTATAACCACTATGAATGGATCAAATCTCGTATTAAATTAAAAAAAAAAAACAAAAAACAACTTGTACGAGTAACAAATCAAGGTGGATTGTTGGTTTATGACACTCTAGTTTCAAATAAATAAATAAACAAATAAATGTATATTTTTACGAATTTATACATATGTACATACTAACATATGAATATTTCTTATATTTTGTTATTGTTGGTTTTACTGATTTATTTAAACGAAATAAAAATGTAACCAACTAAACAGAACTAAAATGCATCCTAAATTGACTGAGATATACCAAAATAACCGGAGGAGCTAACAAACCATCCAAATAAAACTCCATACATATGTAGGTATGTATGTTGAATGAATGCATATTACCACACTATATTTGTACATCCATATAGATACAATTGTCGTTGTTATTGTTGTTGCTGTTGCTGTTGTATGTAGCATTGGAACGCAGTATAAGTTTTAGTGAGATTTATATGGCAGTTACCACAAATTTATTAATTGCCAAAGCTCGTAAATATCTTTATGACGAATGTGATTTCTGGGCTGATGTTCAGTTTAGTTCTGTTCTCGCTGTGACTCCATATAACAAATCAAGTTTTTTTAAAAAATACGAAATATTGTTGTTTGTTGTTTACGTTTTTGTTGTTGATATTGGTTGTTACCAGTATATGAATTGAAAGATACAATTGAGAGTTGCCAATCGAATAACTCCTACTAGAGATTTTAGATTACTTAATAGACAATTAATTAATTAATTCATTACTGCGATGACTTCCCTTCCCCTATGTGATAGAGAGAAAAAAGTTGTTAATCAGCGTCTCTTCCTGGGAAGATTTTGTGATGTAAAGTCTAAGGGAAAGGGGAAACCAAGTCCCAATAAATTATTTTTTAAGATGATTATAACAAAATTGTGAGAACATAGTATGTTTAACGAAATCCTAACGTATCTAAAATATATAGTCTATACACAAATTAATACAGATTTAAATTAGACGTTTACGAAAGTGGAAAATCACATTTTATGTAGGGTGGATTGCTTAAGTTCACACGAAAGAATTCTATTCTGGAAGTCAACTTATGTGATGCATATATGTATATGTATGTACGATGGTGAGTGATTCCATATCGAAACGGTCCGGTATCTCCGATTACAATGAAATTAGCTACAGATATGAGGTATTACAAATATTACTCAAATCACAATTTTTCTGAGTAAAAAATCCTCCCAAAAGTAATTATACTTTATTGTTCATAACTTCTAAATATAGATTAGAGAAGATCGGTTTTCAAAAAAATAATAATACGTTTTTTCGAACCGCCCTAATATTTATTGTACAATTCTTATATTTATTTTATTTAATTGAAAAAATCCTTAAAAAAGTTGATATTGAAACTCATCTCTATATTTGTGCTAAATTTCAAGTTGAAATCTCTATTGGTTTAGGAGTTATAAGGCAAAATTTTGCACAAGCATGATGTAGAGTTATATCAATATTTTATAATTTTATGTAGCATTTTAAAAATATCGTTTAACTAAATAAGTCTCCAACTTGAAATTTTATATCCATATAGATAAGATATGGATAAGTTATATCATATTTTAAGAATTTTAAAAATACCGGTTTATTGAGATATAATAGTTTTAATTATTTTATCTCCATCTTTGTCCTTTGAACTTTTGATGTAAAAACTATGTATTATACCGTTATGAAGGTATTATCTTTGTCTATAAAAATCTACCTATATATTTAAGAAATTAAATTAATTTTTAAAATTTTTCGTTTTTTAAAATTTCATATTTCCGTATCGAAAAGAAACATGGGTCTATTGGTTTGGAAACACTTCCAATGGTCAAAGCTTGTAATAAATTTCATTAAAATCGGAGATGTCCGTTTGCTGTTAGTTTTAACATGGAATCACTCTGGTCTAAAGAAAACAAGGAATATTCAGAAGTTTAAATATTTTAGACAATGGTACTAAATTTTTTAAAATGGTATTTATTATAGTACCTTGCATAGTGTGGCAGAATTTTAAATTAATCTGATAG
This sequence comes from Phormia regina, assembly GCA_001735545.1. Lineage (NCBI taxonomy): Eukaryota > Metazoa > Arthropoda > Insecta > Diptera > Calliphoridae > Phormia > Phormia regina. Next base: position 8,359 of record MINK01013656.1, read on the forward strand.
CCTCTTTGGATTTGCGTGGAATTTTGAAAAGGGATAAAAAAGTAGCGTACAGTGTATAAATATTTTTTATATTATTGTGGGCTCTCATAAGACCTACAAAAATCATACATGTCCTATTTTACTCTTGTAATTTTCGGGTTATTTGAAATTGAATTTTTAAGTACCTGTTTTACATATTCTTGGTCCAGTTTTTTTCATACATATCCTAGTATTTCTGACAGATTTTATTAGTTGTTTTCCTTAACTAGATATATAAGAGAATTATCTATTGAATGAAAGAAAAATTAAGTCGAAATCTTTACAAAACCTAAAAATAAACGATAAACGAATTTGATTTTTTTGTGCTCGAAAAAGGTATCTGCACTCTGTTTTCTCTAAATTTTTTAATATAATAAATATAATAATTTTATGCCTTTATGGAAGGTATCTTCACAGAAATAACTCTTGAATAAAAAAAAATGCCCAATAACTCAAGAGGTCAAAGTATTCATCTACTCGAATTTTACCAATTTTATATAAAAGTTTTGATTTGAATTTATATTTTCTAAAATCCCAAAGCATAAATCGGCAAATGGAATATAATTTAAGAATCTAAGTTCTTAAAGTTCTTAAAAGTTTTCTATCAAAATCTACTTCGGAAAAATGTGGAATTGTAGACCAAAATGTGAAAAAATACAGTTTTGTGTTTTTCACCATTTTTAGGGAATTGTGGGATTAATTTTACAAAAATTTTAAAGCTTTTTTCACTTTCTCATTTTATATGACAAAAGGGTACATTCGCCGAAAATTTCGTTAGAATATTTTTACTAACAAAGATTTTACTACAGATAAAATGTTTATTTATAATTTCTTAAAAAAAAGAGACAAATTCTTAAAAAATGCAAAACGCATATTTCAAATACGGATATCGAAAAGCTTCTTCTTGAAAAAAGAAAATACAGAAGACGATGATAACAATCTAGTTCACCCGCTGCAAAGCTGAGGCTGTCAGGTAAAAAACTGAAAGTTTGACAAATAACAAGCACACAAATTTTTCGCTATGGAGAGCAACAAAAAATATTAAGCCGTCGGTAGAGGCCCAAAATCCTTTAAGGAATGCTGACGATACCTGGTTTCGTAGTGCAAAGGAAATTGCATGTTATTTAAGCTGCGTCTTTCAAGCAAATCCACAAACAAATGATTTTATATTGGGTGAGACAACTCTCACTACATTTAACAATGATGGCATAATTGTTGTTAGCCCAGAGGACATTAGTACAATCATCAAGAATATAAATGTGAAAAAATAACCAGGCATGATTTAATAACACCATTAATAATCAAATGCCTACCCAATGTGGCTATAATTGTACTATCTACAATATTTAATTCGATCTTAAAATTAGGAGTTTTCCAAAAATTTGGAAAACTTCTCAGATTAAAATGATACCAAAGCCAGGAAAAGATTTAACTGTAAAGAAAATTATTCCATTCTTAAACGATAGAAACATCGTCCCAGTTCATCAGTTTGGTTTTCGTTAAAAACACGGAACCATTGAACAAGTAAATCGTCTAACTGCAGAGATTAGGAAACCAAAGGAATATTGTTCTGCTATTTTTTGGATGTTGCGCAAGCTTTCGACAAAGTATGGCACTAAGGTTTAATATATAAAATCAAATGTTTACTACCACCATGTACCCACAAATTGCTAGAA
>MINK01013658.1:0-11699 GCA_001735545.1 Phormia regina
ATAATATTGTCACAAGTTCAAGAATTTATAAAATTTTAATCTTTCAATGTCGCATTTTCTTTAAAATCTCTTAGTAAAAAAAAATCACAGAAGTAAGTAAGAATCTAAACGTGGGATCCAGAAATAGTTCAAAGTTGTATGATTACAAAAAATGTTCCATGTTTGATACCTATTTAGTGATAAGAAAGTCATGAATAGTGAAATTGTGTTTTATTGGCACTTTTTTACTTTGGAAGTAAAAATCTTTTATATTTATTTTTGAAGAATTGTCTGTTATTTAATTCAGAAATGATGGTGACATAAATTTGAATTTAAAATAAAAAATTATTAAATTATACCTAGATTACGGTTAATCGGTTGTTCGACACTAATTATTCGGTTTATTTGTTATTCGAAAATAGATAGTTTTAACTATTGATCGACCAAAATTAATCGGATAACCGAATGGCGGTTAATCGATTGGATACCCTAATAAATACATGCAAAAATGTAAATACATTTTGTTCATGAAATTATAAGTAAAATTTGTCATTTAAGACAATCTGTAAACCAAATTTGAAAATATTTAATAAAATTAAATATGAACATAATATCATAAAATGGCTCTCATATTGTGTTTGTGACATAGCCATAAACTTGAATTTAGGTGAAAAACAAATATTAAATGTTTTGGAAAACAAATTATGTTAAAAAGCAAAAAGATATATTATTGTTATAGCTTTCAAAAAATATGTTAACATTTATAAACATAAATACTTGCTATAAACATATATGTAAATAATTACAACTTAACCATAATTATATTACAGCTACTCAAATCTATACGGATGTAAACGGGAAAGATAAAGATGTCAAAGCAAATTAAACGAAAAGTTATCCAATATTTTATTGTCTATTTTAATACGTAATAATTTTCTATTCAAAATAAATAAGAATTTCTTATTTTTAAGAACTCCAACAAAAATTTTAACAATTCAATTTAACAAAATGATTAAAAAAAAATTAACATTTCCTAAGAATTTTTTGTAATTTATTAAAATATTTAGGTGACAATAAATTTAATGATATATAATCATTCAAAACATAAGGACAACACTCAAGAAATTTCTATGAACACATTAATATATAACCATAATTCTAAGAATATCACTTTTAAATTAAATTTTCAAATAGTTTTTCTAATTGCTTCTTTTTTAAATTTTCCTGAAAAATACTTTACAACTTCTTTAATTTAAGAAATTCTAAAGAAACAGCATACAATACAATAATTATAAATCAAATATCCATTTTTTAATCAAATAATGAAAAAATAACATAAGAAAATGTAAAGAAAACGACATTTGAAAATTGCAATTATTGTTTCTATTGTCACACATACAATACAAACAATTAACTCCCTACTTTTTTTTTCCTTTCTAGGTCCTTTTTCATTTTTTTGTTTTTTTTTTTTTTTTTTTTTTTTTTTTTTTTGTTTTCTTTATTTAACAAAACCAGGCATTATTCATTCTTTTAACAAAATCCACAGAATATACAGGGAATAATAGGAACTAGAAATCTAATGAAAAGAAAAAAATATGTTTTTACAATTACTTTGACAAATATTTACAATGATCTTTCTAACAATCAAAGAATAGAGAAATGACAACAACAAAATACTTTGCTATAAAATTCCTTTTCAATAAAGCAAACGCCAGTCATGTTGTTATTATTTTTTATTGGTATAGTTTACAAAGCAACAACATCTTGAAAGTTGTTATACTACAAAAACAACAAAAGCAACCAATTTAAATTCAATTTGCCCCATTATTTTTGCCTATTGTATTACAGCAAATATAAAGGGAAAAAAATCAAGCAAAAACAAAAACAACTACCAAATACAAATAGAAACTATTCAATTTCAGTTAAAAAAGGATCTTCAAAATGTGTAAGTATAAGTTAAAATTGCTGCATATGTATGTGTTTGTATGTATAAGTAACAGAAAATAGAGAGTGTAAGTGTAAACACCCCAACAATTTTAAAAACAATTGCAAAATTTCAACAAAAAACAACAACAGCTGTATCGTTGCAATAAGAATCCTATGATTTCAGTTAAGAAACAACAATTTTCTTGTTTTGGTTTAAAAACTGCAATTCAATAATAGAACAAAATACAAACCAAAGAGAAATCATAGAATAAAAGCAATAAAAATAAAATAATAAAATGTATAAATGTGAAAAAGCAGCAACAACAAATACGAAATACATACATACTTGCAACAAGAGCAAAAGCAAAGATAATAAGTAGAAATAAAAATAGGATTGCAATTTGCAATAATGAAAGCAATAAGTAAAATAGAAAAATGTCGTTAGCACATTGCAAACAGAAATTAGTGAGGGATTAAATTATAGCACATTTTAGTAGATTAAAGTATATTAAATTATAAAATATAAAATATTTTAAAATAGCTAAATATATTAAAATAAATATACTAAAACTTTATAAATTATATACCTGCAAATATTTTATACAATTCAAAAATCATTAGATATTAACATTAACATTTGAAAATAAAACATTGAGTAAATTGTTTATAAAATAATGTTAAATTATAAAAATGCGAAATTCAAATGTAGTAAAATTGTTTTAATTAACAAAATTTCATTAAAAAAAATAATAGTAAAAATATCTTCAAAAAATAACAATTTCTTAAATATTAAAACATTTTTTATATAAATTAAAAATCAATAGAACTTAAACAAATTGTGTAAATTTTATTAAATATTTTCATTTGTACAGAAATGTTTGAAAATCTCGTTGGAAAATTTTTAGTTTTTAATTATTTTTAGCTAAATTTTGAATCATTCAATAGAAGAATAGGAGTTTAATAAAATGATATGCACTATGTGTTCTATAGAATGATATCAAATTTATAAAAATTTTCTAAAAATTATTTTTTAATAATCTTTTCTTGGAAAATTACTATTTATTGCTAATATTTTCTATTTCAAATATTTTCTATTTAACTGTTTATAAAAATAAATCAACATTTAAGCAAAATTTTTGAAAAGTTCATAAAATTTTCATAAATAAATAAAGACTGCGCACCAAAAAATTCTGTACATGCAAATCTTGTTATAGCAATTATAACAATGGGCAAATTTTTTTATAGTGATACTTTTATTATATTAAAGTTTTAAGCATAAATTAATAAATTATTTCCTGTTGATGTTTAAGGAAATATCTGATCTTTTCAACATTCTTCCAATTAAAGGAAAAATATATAACATGTGTTATTATTTAAACAAAATATATACTTTATAAAACACGATTACTTTGTTGCTATATTATTCGATAACCAGAGCGGTGATTGTGTATTTCGATTCGAAATATAACTCTTTCGAATTACAAGGTATATTAGGGCGGGTCGAAAAAAAAGTTGTGTCAGTCACCCCCTAGAATCAAAGAATGCTTAATGAGGTTTCCAAATATGTAAAAATTATTATTATTTTTTATTTTTTTACCACGCACCACAATACCTCCCTTTTTGTATCTAACATCGCCATTTTAATTTTTCCTATGTCATGAAAGCTCTTTATAATTTTTGCATTTCTGGAAACCTCATTTGAATTTACGGGGTGACTGACACAAATCAACTTTTTGTGTGGAGACCGACCCGCTTTAATACACATCGGTTCCAAAAATATATCAAACAATTTTAGTACGAATTTCGGATATATTTACACGGAAAGTAATTTAATATTGTATACCTATGACCTTTTAATTTCAATTTTAAACTTTAAAAACGTTCTCCTGAAAAGTAAAAAAATATATATATTATGTATTTTTACTTTTTACCACAAAATTTATTCCTAACATTCTTTAATTTATATATAACTTCAATGCTATTAATTTTTCCACAACTGCCACTAACTGACAGTCAACCGAGTGCAAAAGTAACTACATAAGTATATATTAAGAAATAGAAAAAAACAAGAATTTAAACAGTTGACAACCATAAGTAAGCAGCAGCAGCTGTCACTTATTGTGGACTCGTTATAAATGATACTCCTACTACACTCGATACATAGAAAGAAAATCCTTAAAACAACCACTAGCACATCTTGTTAAGTAAAATTAAATCCTGCTTATGCAACTTTAAAGATGAAATGAGCCTTTAAGCCAAGATCATAAGAACAGAAGTCGAGTGTAGAACTCCAGCTGAGGCAGAAATCAATACAATTGCACATTAGACAAAGACGAACAATGTAAAAGACCAAACCAAATGTATACACGCGTACAAGGTAACAAGAGAATGAAAAAAAGAGAATGTTATTGTTTTTAAAGGACCTTTTTACTTTATTTACAAATGTCTATTCTTTAGCAACAAAAGCGATTATCGGTGACAGAAAATTGCATACTTTTATGTTATTCGAAGTATGTATACCTTCTTTTATTGCATTGTTTAATTTTATTTAAGCCTAATTCGATTTTAGGATAGTAAGGATTTGATCCTAAGAAAATATATTTAAGAAATAACAACTGAAAGAGGGGAGTTTTGCCAAAATGTTTACATGATTTAAAAGTAAAAACAATTTAGATTAAAGTAGTTTAGATTTTGTAAGACTGATATTAACTTAAATGTCAACGTTTTATATGAATAATTAAAATTTAATATGCATTTAATAGCAAACAGTTTTAACGTAAATTCGTTAAAAGAGAGAACAAAATAAAGGATAAATTAAAATGCTTTTTTATCAAACACATTTCAAGCGACACCATACAATTTTTATAAAATTATAATAAGGATATTCACGGTGACATGAATAGACATTTTTTATTTTATTAATAAAAGTGTTCCAAGTAAAGGTAAATGTAAATATCCTTAATTTTCCTTTTAATGAAAATATGGGAGTGTGTGTGAGTTTTGAAGAAGGGGAAAATTTGCTAAGGAAGTTATGTAAATGTAACATAGTAACCGCACCCAGAGCTACCAAAATCTTCCAGGTATTACATTGACAGACATGAGCTTATGAACACATTTTTTCATTAATATTTGCTATTAAATTTAATAAAATTCTTAAAATGTTTGTTGATTGCTCTAATAATAAAAACACATAAGTATAAAATATTTAAACAGTACTGTGTAGAACAAAAGCAACATAATTAGGCTGAAGTAGTGAACAGTTTTTTTACAACAAAAGAAAAACGAAATATTTTACACATTCCCAGAAAACACGGTGTCAAGCGTTGACCGATAACTTTATCATTTGATATCAACCATATTTCTCAAACATGTGTCAAATGTGGATTGATGTTTGAATATAAATTGGGAATCATTTAAGAAAAAACGTTAATAATTTATATTTTCTCAAATTGATATCAAATGTTATTATCAAATTATTCATAATTTGAAAAAATGTGTTTTCTCAATTTGATATCAAATTATATAAAAGTTTTATAAATATTTGTAAACAAAATTAAAATAATAAGAGCAATCTAAATTGAATTATTAATTTGAAAAGTAAATAATTATCTACACGAACTTTAAGTAGCCGATATTTGGAAATAAATTTTGAGATAATTTTCAGTAAAATATTATCTTAAACTATTTTTTGTAAATAAGTATATTTTTTATATATTTTTATATTATTCTTTTAAACAAACATATTTACAAAGTACATATTAAAATATTGTTTTTGCAAACAAATACTCAAAGCAACAAATTAATAAATTGATTAACTAATAAAATAATGAATAAAATTTAAAATCAAATAATTTGTTTTATGCTCCACATTGAGTCACAATCCACGTTTGACAAATGTCTGAGAATTTAATTTGATAATGATTTGATAAAAGAGCATTTCTCAATTTGAGAATTAATTCCTTTTTCGTTGAGAAAGCTATTATTTTTGTTTGAGAAAGGGTTTGATTTCAAATCATTCTCAATTTGATTCCACACCTTTATGTTTGCTGGGTTTATGGATTAATAAACACATAAACTTTAAAAGTACGTAATAATTGTCTATTAACAAAAGCTGATATAAAACACCCTATTTTTATATAAGACTGTGCACAAAAATAGCAGCATATTGATAATGTGTTTCAATTTTATTGCAATTAAACTGCGTTTTTATCCATGAAAAAAAAAAACAGAATTAAATAACATATTTCTCTATGTATATTTTTATGTAGAATATTAATATAAAAATCTGAAAATATTATTAGATTCCTAAGGAAATAGATTTTTTTGCTAGAATATAAGTACAGTCATAATTACATCTTTTCTGTGCCCAAAATAATTCTTTGGAACTGTACAGCTTAAGATGTACACCAACGGTTCTCAAATGGCGGTCCGCAACCCACAAGGGGTCCGTAAGAACAATGCTGGGGGGTCGCGAGGATATATTGAAACATATTCTTAAACGTAAATATATTCTTATACATTGATTAAAGACTTTTAAAAAGATTGTATTCCTAAACTGCATTCCGTTTGTACATTCGTGCTTTGAAATTTAAGAATATATAGAATAAAGACAAAACTTAATTATAAAATGGGAGAAATGCGACAGGACGTGTACCTTGGCCGCTTGGGCTCTTGGAATAGTTCTCTATTTTAAAATCATCTGTGTGAAGATATCTTTCAGAAAAGTAAAAAATTAAAGAATATTTCAATTTAGAGATAAGAAAGTTCAAACATTTTCTCGGTAAAAAAAAAAAAAACATTTTTGCAATTAAAGATAATGAGTTCTTTATTCAATAAATAATTTTGTTCTTAAATTATGTAAATCAAAAACGAATACAAATGGTCGGAAATACTGGGTTATAAATTAAAAGATCTGAGCCAACAACTTGCAAAATTGAAATAATAATAATAATTCAAAGGCAAATAACTCAAAAGCAAGAATATATAAAAATATTTAAAATTGGGCAAAAAAAAAATGGACGTGTGTTCAATTTAATTTTGAACCAAACGTTAAAATATGACGAAATTATGTTTTTTTTATCCATAAATTTTTATGTGGAATTATTTTTGTTCCATTAAAACAAAGAATTGATTATTTATTGAGGCAGAGAATGAGATTAAATATGTTTTATTCGAAAAATGCTTTATATTATTTTTTTAATTATTTTTCTTCACATAAAATTTTAACTAACTTTTAAAGTTGGGCGACATTACGTATCATGTTACAGTGAATACATTTTTTAGATTAATTTTTTTTATTTCAGGAAGAAAGCAAACCATTTATATTAAGTTATTAATTGCTTCTTTGATATTTTGCTGTAACTTAATTTTGAATATATTAAACCTTATGGACTATTTAATCTATGTGAACAAATCAATTTTTATATAGTTTTAACTTCTTCTTTTAATAATAAATAAAAGAAATTTTCGGCCAAAGACCTTTTTCAAGCACTGTAAAGTCGTAATTTTTAAATAGTGTGTACCTTATTCAGGTATTATAAAATAAAGTTATATATAGTTATTTTCCATATGCTCTCCATATTTTTCTCGATATTGCAAAATTAAACTATTTCTCATCTTCTAGAGCGCAAGTATTAGTGAGAATCCAAATGTATTAAAAATGTTATGAAATTACTTTTGTTCAACATTTAGGATAGCCTTAATGTTGTTGCTAATGTTCTGCACAGTACTGTATATATGTATAACGCTTTAAGCGTTAAAATCTTATGAATTAGTTAAAGGTGTGTTGTATATTTTAAAACTAGTACATGTAGATACATAACACAAAGTGTGTGCGTGTATATGATTTTAAATTACACCTACAGCTCATATAATATTCTAGCACACATACATGATTACAAACACAAATGCAAGCGTTCATATTACATCTATACAAAAGCTCACTTAATTCATACAATGTTTTAATATGCTGGCTTTATTGTGATTATTATTGTTGTATGATTATTATCATTATTGTTATTATAACTAGGCAGGCACACAATCTGACTGAGTGACTGACTGTCTGTCTGACTTTCATACAGTCTCTGTTACTCCACAACTTCTATATACATTTACATGCATTATAAAATATTCAATATTTCCTTTAATTTTTGTTTTCCGTATTGTTTTTATGCTGGCAGTATGCCACACGGTGTTTTTCCTTAATAACCTGAAATTGAATCGAAACAAAAACTTTGCTTCTTTATAGAAAAATTTAATTAAATTTTCTAATTTGTATAAATTTCTTACTTACTAGCACAACAACTCATGTGCGTATTTTGATGTTGCCATAGATTTAATATATTAATAATATTTTACAATCACCATAAAACATATATACAATCATTGTCAGGTTTTTTTAGAATTTTCAAATGAAATCGTAAGTTTGGGTGCGTTTATGGGTTAATGTCCCGCGGCTATTGATTCTTTGATAGCATAGAAAAATAAGGAAGGAATTATAATAGCTTTGCATCCAAAAATTCTAAACATTGGAAGCATATAGGAAAGAAATTTGAGATTAATTAAAAGTATTTGTAATGAAAAATAATATGAAATATAAGTTTATTGCTAAGATTTTTAATAACGAAAGTAAACAATACAAATTAAAGAAATTAGTTGAAAATATATATAAATTGGTATAATTTTATATAAGTGTTACAGCTCAAATTTTTTTTTTTTTTTTTTTTTTTTTGCAAATTTCGACTTATTCTTAGAGAATTATTACTAGGAAGATTTTTCAGCCAAGATATTTTTGTTTATGAAAATCTTACTGCATCGTTAAATTTTAAGTAAAACTCCGGCAATGACATTTCAAGAATACTAAAAGTATCACTTTTCACTTGATATAAAAATGTCTGTATAGCGAACATCCTTAAGTACAATCTTGACTATAGTCAAATATTTACACTTTTATTTTTTTATTCTTAACAACTAAAAACAAACCTAAAGAAAATTTATGTAATATAACAAGTATTTCAATTTCATTTTAATTAATATTAAATTTGTCTGGCTGGACCACTTCAAATTGCAGACAGGTTAACAAAGAGCAACATTGCTTTTGGTAAAGATAACATTTGCTGGTTAGAACTGAAATAATTTATTTTCCTGGAATAATTAAAGTTAGTGTCCTCTTAAATGAATTATATAGCAATAGACATTATTCATAAATACAACATTTGAAATTTACATGAAATAGTAAGCTTACAACAATCTAAATTAGCCGAAAGAAGACGTAAGACTCATTTGTTTGTCAATACATGTCATATAAAAATCATGCTATTAACACTGACAATTGTCAAATTAACAACACTGTGTTAAGGTATACTACATAAAAGACAAGTATACTAATCAGATAAGAAATTGAAAACTTTATAGAATGCATGGAACCTGTAATCAGCGAACGCATAACTAAGTATTCACATTTAACCGCACATTTACTTACATTAACACAGATATTTCAATCCTTTTTCAAAATTTACACGTGTATTAACAAATTGTAACAATTGTCGTCATCATCGACACCGTTAACATTGTTGTTATCTGTGTAGGAAACAAATCGTATTTGTATATTACTTATATAATTTAAAAATGTGTATGTTTGAATGAAGATGATTTTCAACACATTTGTAATTTAGATTAGAAAGACTTGATGCGAATGAAAATTTGCTAACTTACTTAAACACTATTTACACCTCTGTATGTATTTCAAATTACTTACATCTACAACAAAGATACAGAATTTTCAGGTAATTTGAATAGTTTATAAAAAGGGGTGTGAGTAATAAACCACAAGACTTTTAGTTGTGATTTGTGTAAAACAAAAGAACATTTACAATTCTTAGTATACAAAATCACACTTACTATAATGAAGGAAATAGAATGAAGTTAATTTTTATTCTAACTCAAGATAAGGGTTCAAATGCCGCATTTACATTTAACGAGAAATGTTACATAAAAATAGATTTATAAAACTTTATTAAACATCATTAGTTTAATGTTTAAACTTTTATTAAGAATTTATAAAAAAAAACAGTAGAATTTAAATGAATTAATAAGTCGTAAAAAATTTAATTGTTTCGAAAACAGCAGTTGATTTAAAATTTTATAACTTTATTTAAACTTTGTTTAGAAATTCTTCGATTTACAAATTGTTATTTAATACAAGTTAAATACATAAAATCAAGTCCTTCACCTACATACCAATTGTCTATTGTTTAGCCATTTAAATGAAAACAAAACTGAAAACCTTTTACAAAAGAAAAAATACTAAAAAGCGTAAAAGAACACTTTCAAAAGTTTTTACTTAAAACAAACAAAAAATTCACATACACAACATCTAACTTTAAGTATAAGTTTCGAGAGAATTTTTAGCCAACAAGAATAGATATAACAAGACCAAAAGAAGAGAAACAACAGCAATAAAATATCTATGTAAAATTCTAAAATTTCACTAAATATTTTAACACTACCTAGAATTATAAATACGTACGCAAAAATGTATTTAGTTGGATTTCAAAAAATAAACACAAAAAATACAACTTCCTAAAAAACCCAAAACCAAGTTAGTAAAGCAGTTACAATATCTATATATATAGAATAATTGTATTTGGTATATGAAACTTAAGAGCACATTTTACATACATACATACATGACGATATAGTTAAATTCATCTTGAATTTCTATACAACACAAATGAGAGTAAAATATTTTATATTGTTTATGGTAGAATTTGGAAGAAAGGATTGCACTCGCACTATATTAAGTAGAAAAGAAGTGTTTAAAAAAACTTTTAGTAACAAAATATCCTGGTATATAGTTAATATGTACATACATATGTATATAAAGCATATGTACAAGGAACTGTATACAAGGAATTTATTTAAATATGTACATGAGTAGTTTAAATAATTTGGCGCAGGTAGTTTTGTTCCAATGAGAAAGTGAATGTCACATTAGCAAAAAACAAATCACGTTTTAATTTGCTTTATAATTGCGCAACTAATTTTAATTTAAAATATTTTAGCAAAATGTAAAACTCTTAAACAAGATGTGAATTAAAAATTAAATAGAAAGTGTTAGAATATTCTTAATATTTTTAAAATGTTAATGTGATATAAAGAATACACATCGTCACCAAAATGCAAAACAACGTAACATTAAAATTTTCAAATTTGGGTTTTTTGATGTAATATAGTTTTTATTCTGAACTAACACAATTTTTCGGACTTATAGCTCAAAAAATAACTATTATATTAACGAATGTATTAATTTTCATAAGTCAAAATAACGTAAAATTACATATATAAAAATATTCTTTCTATGCAAATTTAGATTGCAAATTAATAAAATGTAATAGCTATTCAAATTTTAGAGTAAAAGTTATCAGAAATCATTTATTACAATTTTTACTGAAATTTGTAATGATGTTACACTCTTTTGGCTTCACAAAATTAAAATTTTGAAAAACGTAAACCAGCTTCAAAAAGTATTTTATGAAAAACAATATAAAAGGCGACATTTAAGGATATAATAACACAAAATTCTTGTTTGTGGGACATTTTATTTTGATTTTATAACTTTTTTGTGTCTCCTGTAAAGTTATGAAGTGATGTTACGTTGTTTTGCATTTTCGGTGACGATACTATTATTTTTTAGGTCATAAATCAAGATCTTCGGCACAGTTGATTTTTAAAAAATTTTGATAGTGATTCTATAATACTTTTACTTGTGATTATAATGCAATAAAAAATTTTGT